>VUQJ01009517.1:22488-33881 GCA_015108635.1 Andinoacara biseriatus
CCAGACTCATCCATCAGATTGCCAGATGGAGAAACATGATTTGTCCCTCCAGAGAACACGTCTCCACTGCTCTAGAGTCCAGTGGTGATGTGCTTTACACCACGGCATCCAACACTTTGCATCTCGCTCGGTGATGTAAGGCTTGGATGCAGCTGCTCAGTCGTGGAGCTCTCTACACATGGAGTTAATCTGCATTTTTGAGCTAATCTGAAGGTTATGTCCCCAAACACTATGAGTATTTACACCTGATAAGGATTTTTTTTCTATTGGCAGGCTTTTAGCTAAGGTATCTGCCTATCATTTGATGTGCCAGGCTTCACAGGGTTAACACAGCTTTATTTCAGTTGATTTCAGCAGAGCCAGCACAGCAAAACATGAAATTACCTTTAAAATATGCATGAAAAATTGAAATTAATCTGTCTAGGAATTCAATATCTTTAATTCTGTCTTGACCAAACAGACATGAATTTTCTGGCGTGACCGGCGTAAGAGTAATCAACCTCATCTTCTCTCTACGGTGGAGAGTTGCGCTCAGGAGTCCAATGTGAAATTTAGCTCATTATTCCTCATCCCCAGCAGTGAGAGCTGCCATACTGAATGAAGCCTTCAGTTAAGAATCTTGATTTGAACATTTCCAACGTCCTCGATTTTTTTTATTATTATTTATTTATTTATTTTAGTTGACCTCAAACATTAGAAGCCTTAAAAACCTGGATCATTCAGCTGCTTTCTGCCAATATAAATGTCACAGTCAGCTTTTAGTCTGCACAGTTTCAAAACATCACTCATTTGAAGACTCAAACTAAGCTGACACGAGTTCTCGGTGGAGGATTTCATAATATTTTTCATTATTCATGACAGCGATTGTGTGCAGGCAGCTACTTTTTCCTCTGTGGCAGAGATGAGGGGCCTTTATCTAACAGGAGATGAAGAGCCTGACCCTGTTGTTGATGCATGTTTTACTGTTTTAGCTGCATGCCATCTGTAGGACTGTTGTAGCTACACAACATGTCTGCAAGCCTATAAACAAAACAATTTCTCTGAAGATGAAAGACAGCTCGCAGCCTTCTTTTCAGACAGTTTTGGAGATTAAAAAAAAAAACAATGTTTGTCGGAGTTTTTCCAGCTTTGGAGATAACAGAGGAAGAGAGAAGTTACACATCATCTAAAGCTTAGATTGAAAAGAAGAGAAAAAAGTATTTAGGATTTAGGATAGCATCTAAAAGGATAACAATGAGATCAGGTAGCGAGGTGAAGCAGGATATACATTACATTTCCTTTGTACTTTTTTGCAAAGACAACACTGCATATTTGGCTTCAGTTCACATATGGATTGGCTTTTGTGGCATCAAACCTGCAGCTACTGGAGGCTGGAGCCTGAAACAACACAGCACATCTTCAGGCTTTCAGATGAGAGACAAACTCGGTGTCTCTTTGATCTCCCGTATTTCGCTCTGTGGGAGATTTAAGGCTTGCCGTTGAGATGGCGTGCACTTCATCTTATTCTATTAATATTACAGCTGAAAGCCTACAGGAGCAGGTTGTTTACACATGAGACGGTGCACTGTAGCAAATCCTCTGATATAAATAAAAGGAAGTAAACATTAATGTACTATTGAGGACATGGTGGAAGTTCAGCGTGTCGTCAACATGAGTAACTAGTTCCTAAAGTACAGTTTGCATAAAGAGCTTCGTGATAGAAAAACTGATCAGAAAGCTCTTTTGAGCTGACAGGTCATTTTGGATATTTTGTTTGGGGCCTTACCTCTGAGGATGACTCCTTTTGGAAGTGCTTGTATTGCCGTGTTTTGGTAGAAAGGAGCGGTCGTGTTCTTGGTTTGCTTTTTATGTTTGTTGTTTTGCTTCCGGTTGAAGAAACAAAAATGCTGTCACAGTCCTGGATTCTTGTGTTGTATTTGCTCAGTTTTGATTTTGTTATTAATTCTTATATTTCTAGTATTCTTGTTTCCTTGGTGTGTCCCTGAGAGCGGACCAAAAAATGACCTCTTTTCCTCCTTTTCCTAATCGCTTTTCCTTGACCTGACTGGAAAACCGCATATTGAAACAATGTCCAGAAGATGGACCACAAAATCCACATCTTACTTCAGCTCATGTGTTCTTACCTTGTTGTTTCATGGAGGTCATATAAATGAGAACCACCAGATAAAAAAAAAACATCACTTAGTTACAAATGTTGGAATGCTGGAAGAACCAGGAATATTTTTTTCTATTGGAGAGATGATCCAGTGTAACTTTCCTCCTCTTTGTTTAGGATTACTGTGACTAAAGTAAAATTCCCTCCATCCATTCCTCACAGCTGACCTGAAATAAAAATTAATTCATAATTATCCCAAAAACTGGGAATATGACGTACCAGAAGGCAGGCCAACGATGACCCTAATTTGCGTCATAAGTGGAAGAAAACAGATTTCTTCCACTTGGACTTCCATGATTGCCCCTTTATCAGTTTTATTTTGTTTTCATGAGCATTCAGATGGTGCATCACTATGAATTGAAAGGATGTATCATCTGCTAAAGGACATAATAAAGGAAGCTTTTCCTTAATATTTTACCAGCTCTTATTATGGCTGCCGAGCCGATAGTTCTGGATTACTCAATTAGGTACCTTCCTAAGTAACACTGACACGACCCAGTCTTTCCTCCTCTCCCTCGTCTCTAAGTTTCTACTTCCTCTTGTATTGTGGTGATTGCTTTTCGTTTGTCTTCCTTCCTCTGTGAATGTCTGCCCCGCCTTAACTATCTCCAACTGTGCCTCGTTCCCACCCGTGTATTATCATCGCTCCCTTTGTCAGTGCATCCGTTTGTGCTCCCTGTTCTCCCTTTTCATCTCTCACTTTGAACATCCTCTCCACCAATGATTTGCGGGGAGAGACGGCACGGAAGAGACAAAGGAGGCTCTTCTCGTTTCTCTAATTCGTGGCTCAGGACATTCAGTCCTTCACTGTTTGAGTGCAATTAAAAAATAAAGCCGTGAACACTGTTACACCCGAGATCATAAAATAAAGCAGCAGTAAATGAACTATAACAAAACAGTTTCTGACGCAATTATTGAGACGGAATCAAAACAACAAACTGATAATAAAATGAGACACCGTTGCCTCGGAGCCATCAGTTAAATGGACGGATATACTTCTAGAAAATGTGCAGAAAAATTCTCTGTATTGTAGCAGATTTCTGTCAGCATATATCCATGAAGGGGCACAAGACAGACCACGAATGAATGGCAAAACTGTTGCATCAAGATATTTTGACTTTTACTCCCTAGCTGTGCTCAGTTACCCATTATATATTCTACGGTTTCCATTAATACTCCCTTTCAAACTTCAGTTGTCAAGACTTTCTTTTGCTTAAAATTTTGGTGAGGATTAAAATTTAAAGCCCCATTTTAAATGAGTCCAAAAGGTCCCATTCAGCCTCCTGAAGGTAAAAACCTTCTGCAAAGGATACACACCTGAGGATCCTCGATTGTAGCAAGCCCCTTTTGTCCTCCAGATGTGTTTTAGGAATTGAGACCTTCAATGTGGCATCCTGTGATTGATGTCCGGTTTAAAGGCAGGAGGACATAGAAAAGCCTCTGGTATTCCCTCTGTTCCTGTTTTGGATTTGGCTTTTGTTTCGCAGTCCTTCTGGATAAAGTTTTTTTGTTGTTGTTGTTCATTCTGTTTGTTCCTACGGCTTGCATTCAAGGCTTCTCTGCTGGATCGTGACAAACGCTGCTGGAAAAAGCAAAAGGAAACACCAAGCAGCAGCTCTGAACATGTTAAAAATAAAATGTCCTGCACGCACGTCTTGGTGCTAATCTGTTTTTCACTGTCAGCAGAAAAACATTAAATGCTTTCTTGCGAATTTCACAGTTTACATCCTCAGTGTCTGTCCTCCTGTCTCCGTTCGGATGATTAGCTTAACTCTGTGTTGACACGATCACATGCAGAGTGTGGAAAACATTAGTAAATGTGATCTGACGCCAAAGGAGTGGAAGCTCGTTAAAGAAAGATGCATAATGAGGGCTTTATCACCATCCTGCAGCAAAAGGCAGAACTCTGTCAAAAATGTGTCAGTGCTCGTGCTGTGTCTAATACAGATAATATAAGGATATGAACTGCCAACAACACACCGCTGCTTTAATTCCCTGACGCTGAGAAAATTGATCTCCAAACTCGGGACGGCAGCGGGGAAGTCAATACTCTCACTGCCTCCTGGGAAATGTAGGCATAACAAATAGATTAGAGTGCTTTTACATCAATAGTGGTTATCATAACGGTAGCTTGTTGCTGCTGTGAGGAGGAGGGCTGGTTGTAGCTCATATGTGAGTATCAAAAGTGAGGAGGACAAAGCAGGAACTGCATGTCTCACTACTGTACTACTCAACTTTTATCATCATGTTCACTGCATTGAGATGGTGAAGAAAGAGGAGGAGGAGGATTGAGGGACATGGATCACTGACATTTCCGGAGATTATCCATCAGCTTAAGCCACTGGCATCACACGTTTGGGTTTCTATACTTGTGGGGACAGTGAATGATATAATGCATTCACATCATAAACAGTATCTCCAAGGAGCCGGACTTTGTTGTAATTTTTTTGAGGAACAGTTCCCCAGGCTTTCTGAAGGTCTTTCAAAGTTTTACTTTGGACATTGGCGGCTTTTTCTCTCATTTCCAGTCCTTTCTTTGTACCTGATCTTTTCAAACTGATGAACCAGTGTTGTGTCTACACTTAGGAAAGTTTATATTTTTAGGCATCTTTGTTGCTAGCAGGCTGTCGCAAAAACATAATTTGTTTGTTATTTATAAGACGAGAGGCGGGATACACCCTGGACAAATCACCAGAGAGAGACACACACACTCATATCAGTGCCAATTTTGATTCGCCGGTTAACCTAACATGCACGTTTTTGGACTTTAGGAGGAAATCCCTGCAGGTACAGGGAGACCAAACCCAGTTTAAGATGCTTTTTTTACATAATTTTATACTCAGTTCCCTAAAAATAGGGCTTCGACATAAATTTGGAATAAAACAATACAGATTTGGGGTGAGTAGTGGATGTAGTTTTTAGTGCTGCCACTTCACAACGAGAAGGTTCTGGGTGGCTGCCCGTGCCAGCGTGGGTTCTCTCCGGCTTCCTCCCACAGTCCAGAGACATGAATGTTGGGATAATTGGTGATTCTAAATTGGCAGCAGGTGTGGATTTAAGTGACAGTGGTTGTTTGTCTCTCCCTGTGTTAGCCCTGCGATGGATAGATAGATAGCCTGCCTCTCGCCAAATGTCAGCTGGGATAAGCTCCAGCCCCCCCGCAAAGCTTGTTGGATAAGCAGTTAGGAAAAGGAATGGATGGAGTAAAGTGGATTTGAGCAATACATCATTTGAGTTTGGTTAAATACATGTTAATATTGGTATAAAATAAAGGGTAGGAACTGGAATGAATGGCAAAACCGTTGCATGAAGAGATCTCAACTTCTCATCCCTACCATGGCTCAGTTTCCTCAAATTATGCATGCCACGGTTTTCATTAATCCTCCCTTTTAAACCTCAGTTGTCAAGACTGGCTTTCACTTAAAATTTCAGTGCTGATTAGGGTTTTTTAAAGCCACAGGTGCCTCTGTTTTAAGATGCTAAATTATGGGTAAAAAAAAATAGCTCCTTTAACTTTAGGCCAGCAGTGTGCAACATGCAGCCCACTGGACATCCTTGGAAAGAGATTTTTTTTATTATTAATAATAATAATAAAATACCCTACCATTACTCCCAGCCTAACTACACAGGAGTGAAAATTAATTAAAATTTTAAAGTAGTTCTGAAGATGTAAAATATTTTACTTTAAATCTATATGTGAAGGTTTCGTGCTTTTCCAAGGAGACCAAACGAGCTCTCCATAAACACAAATGAGCAGAGCATGCAAACACAAGCCCTCCCTGACCCTCTGACTTAGCTTTTGGCAGCAGTGTCACAATTACTACAGACCTCACAGCCTCGCTGATGACTTCACTGCCTCAACTGACTGTGAGTGTGAGCATGCGATTGTGAAAACGCCTCACTGGAAGCAGAAGTGTTGTGAGATGACTCTGCTCTGTAACAGCTCAGTGTGTCAACGTCGGCCGTGCAGGCAGACCGACTCGCCACACGGTGCTGGAATCTTTGTGCCCCCTTCCCCAACTTTCCGTGGCAGCTCTACGCTGCCATTGACGCGTCTCCTTTTAGAAGAGAATAAATATTCACTGTAAATTCTTCTTCGGCTCATCAAACAGAAAGAACAACTCCCATCCGTCATCCTGATGAGAGGTGATGGCACTTGAAAGGAAGCCTGTAGGCCATGCAAATAATTTTTTTTGTTTGCTCAGTCCTATCATTTGCTCATGAAGGCACCACTACCACACAAAACACCACGAGGACTCATATATTGTAAACTTTTTATTCAGCCCTCATTCGATTAAAAATAGATTTTTTTTAAAAACATGTTTGAGAACAATCGCAAAATGTTTTCACACAAAATGTTCTGCTAGAAAAAGAAAATGTTCCGGATGTAACTGTGTGTGCTTGGCTACCCTGGCAGTAATTACCGCTGGGTGTGTGGGATGGCCACAGAGATGAGCAGACTTTAGTTAACTGCCGGCTGGTGGAGTGTATTGAAGATGGAGGTAGCTTCCAGGTCTGCAAAGTGAAGCCAATGTAAAAGTGCATTCTTTTTAATGACCACCAGGGGGCAGCACTGCCAACTGCAAAAAATGTTTCCAGCTGATTGAAGTCCAAAAAGGCCTTCTGCTTTATTTGTGACCTCAGGGAACTCTTTCCAGATGAAATGAATGGGATCAGTCCCTAGGTTCAGGTTATACTGAATAAAACTTGCGTTCTGTGGCAGCTGGCAATGGATGGATTATTACAACTGTCGGAAGGAAGTCTCATCCAGTCAATCACAAGCCTTTGGCCAGTGAGCATGAAGAGTGTCTTCGGTTTCACAGTCAGATTCACCTCTCAGTTACCACATCCGGTTTCAAAACATCAAGATGGCGATGGGGAAAATGCTCAGCGGTAGCTCTGTCCAGCCTAAACAGGCAGACTTGAAGCTCATACTGGCTGAGGAGAGGATGTGAGCTATGTGCCTGGATTCTCTTTGCCAGAATGTAGCCAAATTCTCTGTCCTTCAGGACTGCATTAATGTTAAATAAAAGAACTGGATGGCAGCCAATTATCTGTTCCACAAAAAAAACTGAAGTTCTTATCGGTGCCCCTGACAACTTTGTTCCCAGAGTAGCTGAAACTCTTGGACCCGTTTCATCTTCAGTTCTTCCATCTGTGAGAAGTCTGGGTGTTACTTTAGATCAGGTGCTCAGTTTGATAAGCATGTTGGCTGTCTTGTACAAGCTTGCCTTTATTATCTGAGGAATATAAAATATGTGTCTCAGTGTGAAATGGAAATGATTATACGTACATTTATTTCCTCACACCTCGATTATTGTAATTCATTCTTCCTTTGCCTGAGCAAATCATCCCTGGATTACTTACAGATGGTCCAGAATGCTGCTGCGAGGCTTCCCACCAGGTCCTGTAAAAGCTCCAATGTGACACTGATTCTCTCGTGATTACACCGGCTCTCGATAAGGTTTATGGTTCAGTTTAAGATTTTGGTATCTATATAATTGAACTAGTACATCCATACGCAACTACTAGGTCTCTAGTTGAGGGGAGCTGATCACTGTTCGCTGACTGAGATTGTGCTTTTGAGGTTGTGGCCCCCAAATTGTGGGACTTGCTTCCACTGGATGATCTGTGGACACTGTTGACACCTTTAACTTAAATGCTTGAAATATTTATCTTGCTTTTAGCCAACTATTTCAACAGTTTCACGTGCTCACTTGTTTTCATGCACTCTTGCTAGCAACAGGTGGTGTTAAAGTATTACAGTGGACTCAGGCTGGTGGGCAGCTTTTAGTTATCGTAAATTTACTAAAGCTCAGCATCGCTCCAGTCTGCGTTCAGCTGCTTATTTTCCCCCGTAACACAAATCGTGGAGTTCAGCTGAGTTGATTTGCTGAGTTTTCCCTCAGAGCAGCCTTGATTGGGAATCAAGTGGTGTGCTGTTTTTTTTTTTGTTTGGTTGGTTTTTTTTTAACATTAATTGCAGACATTCATCATTTGAACAATCAAAAATCAAAGCATTATATCCTGGTTGAATTTCCCAGCTTAAAGGTCAACATCTACATCCTCTAAAAATATATCCGTAATCCTGAAGTGCATTTTATCATCTATACTTAAAGGTTTAAATGTAAGATAAAACCACACATCTCCTCCCCAGAACACTGTGTACACTGAATAGCGTGCACTAATACACATCAATGTTTTTGTAGGTTTAAACCGTGTCTCCAGTCCAAGACTGACTTCTTCTTTGTTCCAATTTAAGACCACTCACCAGTTACTGTCTCCTGCTCCAGGTACATGTCTGATTCTGGGCTGCATGATCTACCCAGATGGCTGGGACAGCGACGAGGTGAAGCGGATGTGTGGCGAACAGACGGACAAGTACACACTAGGCGCCTGCTCGGTGCGCTGGGCCTACATCCTGGCCATCATGGGCATCCTGGACGCGCTCATCCTCTCCTTCCTGGCTTTCGTCTTAGGAAACCGCCAGGATAGTTTGATGTCTGAAGAACTGCTGGGAGACAGTAAGAAGACATATGCACACACCATGGAAGAGAGCCAGAGATTAATAATAACTAATTATTAAATGCAGAGTGGCGTATAAACACTGAATGAAAAGTAGTGAATCAAAAATAATACTCAGAGCATCATGAGAAGTCCCCTGGTATAACTAAGGGATGGTTTAGGGTCACCTGATCCAGCACTAACTATAAGCTTGATCAAAAAGCCTAATCTTAAAAACAGAGAGGCTGTCTGTCTCCTGAATCCACACTGGGAGCTGGTTCCACAGTGGAGGGGCCTGAAAGCCCAAATCTACTACCATCTCTTTTTCATATAAATGCCGATACCAGTAAATCAACAAAGTTATCTTCCTGTTGAACATCTCAAGTCCTGGGGAAAATCATTAGCCACTTTTCATCAGATTTATTCTGCCATTTCCAATGCAATCTCTAAAAAGAATAAATAAATAAATTTGTTTATTACTGTCCAAACCCATTTTATAGTAATGGAAGCAGTTGGGTGCACAGTAAAAGCTGCAGTGCAATTATACCTGAAATGAGATCCAGGCTATTTTCAAAGCAAAACAAAAGAGGTGTCACTGAACTTATTAAAAAAAAAAAATCAATTTGACTGCCGGACTAAGTGTCTGAATGAGCAGCAGGTCCCAGATTGTATTCAGCTTCTGGCATGGGGGATATTTCATAAGCATTCAAAGGCTCAGGTGAAGTCAAAGCCTTTTGTTTGTTTTGTAAAGCCTGGAGACATTAAACCTGTGACTTCAGTCCTCACTTCTTTTGCACTGTTTTTCTACTTAACTGGCCTTTACGTTAAAGCTCGACACATCAAAGAAATCATGTTTCCCCACATTCCAGCTTCAAATAAAGAAAATGTCTCTTATTTGCGTGCATCATTTCACACGCACGAACTCTTAATTTGCATAAATTAGCCGGGATGTTATACACCACCTGCTCGGCTGCTTTTGTTTGCTCCTTTTACCAGTGAGATTTTTCTTTCTTTGACTGGGCGCAATGACAACTGCGCTCGGACCCAAAGAGGATGATTTAAAACTGCGAGGAGGCAGGAAGGAGACAGGAATGCAGATGAAGGAGGACAGAGATGAAACGCAATCGGAGATGGGCAGAGAGAGAGAAAGACGGGCGACTGAAAGGAAGAATGCACCAATAGCAAGGGTTAATTGAAGCCTGGGGATGCTGGACAGAGTCATGAATTACTAATGGCTGTTTACACAGCTTGCTGCCAGCCTGTCTAAATGAATCACAGCTACCCTATCAGCCGGGACACAGTTGCCCGTTAGCTCATATAAGCAAAGTGACTGAGAGGAAGAAGCCATTATCAACCGAGAGACCAGAGAGGGAGGACAAGACAGAGAGAGGGGGATAATGAGGCGAGGGAGAGAGAGAGAGAGCGACAGAGGCTGATGTAGATGAAATATAATCCCCAAAGTGAAAATGGGGGATTCATCAGACAGCAGATGAAGTGTAAATGGGATGTTTTTCTTATCTCGTCATTCAGGAGGATGGATTGTGACACCTGTCCAAGTTTGAAACCTCAGGGAATCAGATGAGGGGCGGGCTAATTGCATGTGGGGCAGAAATGTTATCCAACACTGCCACCTGCTGGTTATGAAAACTTCTTTATGATGTCCATTCACATCTCTTTCCGTTTCCTCCCCACAGAGAGCGGTAATAACGCCATATAACTTCTGCTGATGCCAAAGCAGCAACGCACACACAGGTAACTATTATTTTAGTGTGCAAGAACAATCTCGAACCATACAAATAAAAATGTCTTTTTCCATTACGAATTATTTATTCCCCCCCCCCCCTTTTTTTTAATCCATTAAACCCTAAAAGCCTAATTTGCTGATTGGGGTGAAATAAAGGTTTTCAGCGCCATTAAGAGAATATGAACTTTTAAAACGTTTACCCGCTCTTTTACAAATCAATACCTAAATTCATGAGTAATAAAATGAATCAATATACTTAGGGGTTTTTTTGGGGGGGGTTAAAAGCCTGTATTGGCTAATATGAGAAAGTTGTCTAGCAATAGCAGATGTGTTGCTGTATTACTGGGTTAAGTTACTGGCTTTATTTTCCGACTGTGGTCCCTTTCAGCTCATGAGTCAGTTCACCTATTGACTGTGCCTTAAAACTTTAAAGACACCTCAATCTCCTCGATCGGCTGCTTTAAACTTTGAAGCAGCCGAAGATTTGAAGCACACGATCGAAGTGCAAACAGTGGCTGCAGCTCATGAAAGGTGGCGCTCATATTTTTTTTTTAAGCTACCACAAACAATATCCATGCACTTTATCCAATTTTATATATCTATGAAATAATTTTGCCTTTCATTTGTGACAGGCTGTCACTTTATGTTACAAATCGCACTCTTATATCCTCTAAATTAAGCGTTACGCCATCTGCAACCCCTTCTTACCTTGCAGTGGTAGCGCGAGAGCCTTTGGGTGTTACCTGGGTTTAACTGCTGATTGTCTGCACCTGACAAGGTGTGCATAAAGACATGCCTGAGGCTGGCTTCTCCTAGCTGTCATTTTTAGCTGAGAATGTTTAGTCATTTCAGATATATTGTTTCTTTGCTAAGTTGTCTGTTATGTGTAGACACAACACTGGTTCATCCCTTGACTTAGGTGCCTTTTTTTTATCTATAAAATCTATTTAAAAATAAACTCTGTTTCTTGGACTTGTAAAATCTCCAGTG
>VUQJ01009539.1:26392-36415 GCA_015108635.1 Andinoacara biseriatus
ACACGGCAGCCTCGGCTTCCAGCAGGACACACACCTCCACAAACAGGATCTGCTGCTTCAGGCTACTGCACCTGTAACACTACACAAAAGCCTCTATATACATCACATAGCTGTGGACGAGCTGCGCTAATGAGCAAACCACTTGATGAGCTTAAATCTGTGTTGGCAGAGGACACAAGAAATTCCTCTGATTCCAGCGTTTCACACAGAACCTCCATGTTGAAAGAGTACGAGCTGATTCAGTCTGTTAACACAGCAAAAAGGTGAAAAGAAAAAAGAAAGAAAAAACAACTGAGTGGAAGCTTTAAAGAGAGGTGTAGGAGGTGGGTTTAAACACAGTTCAGCTTTTGGGTCACAACTATAGCCGCTCTATATCGCAGGTCTTCAGCTCCTATAATGGTGGCTGGCTTGTCAAAGTCTCTACAGCTTGCTGACGTCAATGTCTGACTAGCCTTTTCGCCGACGCTCCATCCCTACCCTTTTTAACGGTGTATAAAAAGCTAACTTTTGTCAAAGTGCTCATAAATATTGCAGTACACCTTGTTTTCCTTGTAATGTAGTCTTGTGCTTTTGGGTAAAGGTAGGGGTGTGTGTGCTTACTCTGTGTGTATATGGGAATAGGGGACAGTCTGTCTATTACAGCCTGTAGCAGAGTTTTTAATCTTTTTGTTTAATCCAATAAAAAAAATATCAAATTTGACTTTTTTTTAAACTGGCAAATACCACAGCTGCAAGTACAAAGGAAATGGAACCAAACAGCTATGCATCACGGCAAAAAAAAAGTCCTTTTCATTCACATAGTAGCAGAACCATGTTCATCTACATTTTTTCATGTTATCATGCTGTCAAGTGAGCAAGCCAGGGTGAAATATTAAACACTAAAACACAGCTAAGAGGCAGCAGCTGCTGCTCCTTGAAGTGTGCAACAAAGTGAAAGCTTGGTGCAACAAATTGTGGACCTGGAATGCTGAATTAGTTTTCAATATACTGGCCAATAATATACAGTAACGTCCTTGTGCAAAGTCCTGTAGCGCTTCGAAATGCTGGAACATTGTTGCAGCTCCAAGATTATGAAGAAGCAACATTTTATTCCTTGAATAAAATGCAGGACATTCCAGTGAGAATACTGGTGTGAATACTGGTGGGAACACTGGGTCAATACTAATATTTAATTAAAAATGTAGCTAGCTGCCGATGCTGGCAGCATCGTTTGCTTTGCTTTTGCTGTTGTTAATCTACCCTTTAGCTCTTCAGAACACTATAAAAAAATGTATTAAGCACAACAATAATGCAGCACAACAGATACACATTGGCAGGTGCCATCTGTAAATGTCATCTTATTTATAATACCAATCTTCAGCTGATATATCAGCGTATCCATAGTGATGCATCACGAGAAACACTAGCTCTTTCATAGCTCCTAGATGGCTTAATACAAATATTCCACTTTTAAACTGATCATTATAAGATTGAACTTAAATTACTAACATGTGCACCTCCCGGATGGCTTAAGCAGACAATACAGTTGGAGGAATAAGCTTCTGAACCCTCAGCAGGATTTCAACATTGATTTCTCCAAATGTGTGACCTGATTTTCACCGAACAATTCTAATCACACATAATCAGATTAAACTAATAACACACAACCTCAAACTCTTCATGTATTTATTGAACACACTAAGCAGTCACTCACGCACTGATGGCTCATTTATCTGCATCTGTTTCCTCTAGCTGCTTACGAAGCTTTGAGAACGACGAGGGAGAATCTTCTTCCTACAAACATGTCTCATCAGTATTTCTGGGATGTCTTGATTGAACAGCCGTCGTTGGGTCATGCCGGTTTCAGTTGTGCTAAAATAATGACTCTTTCTTGGTCATTCCAAAACATGAATTTTCTTTTCTCAACCAGCCGTGTTTCCCCTTGTGTACCTTTGGTCACAGACTCTTTCCTAAACATGTGGTCATGGACCGCTATCCTGGCATCTTCCTGTTAAATTTCTCCACAACTTTGAACTCAAATACCCTTCGTGACTGCAAGGCATCCAGGCTCTGAGTTAGCAAAACAACCCCAAACCATGGCGCTCCCTCTCCTGTGCTTCATCTGTTCACAGAACATTCTCCCAGAGGTGTTGTGGAATATCCAGGTGTTCTTTTTGTTTTTTTTTCCCTTGTAGTGGACACAAACAAATATAAAGTTGTAGAGATTTCTGCAGGTGTTTTACTGTTACTCTTGGGTTCTTTTTCACCTCTTTCACACTTGCATGTTGTGCGCTTGGTGTAATCTTTGCAGGACGCCCACACCAGGGAGAGTAGCAAGAGCTCTGAATTTGCTCCATTTGTCGGCATTTTGTCTTACTGTGGATTTATGATGGACACTGAGGTCTAGAAACTATTTTGTTGTCATTCCAGCTGTGTGGATCTGTTAATGCTTATTCCGAGGTCCTCTGGCAGTTCTCACACAACCAATATTTCTTAAGAAGAGCACATTTTGTTAGTCGCCAGAGTTGGTATGGCTTTATTCAACCTCTTAACATCTACCACACCACTGGCATCCGAGGGGCTTAGGGTTTGGGGTAGGTTCTGGTTAACTTCTACTCAGTTTTATAGATTTGTTTGCCTTTTATCAGAAAAAATGTCATGATGAAATGTAATGCCAAAATGCACGAAACATGTTTTAGTTTCTGAAACCTCATTTAGCTCGTGGCTAAACCAGAACCCAATCTCTCAACCCCAATCTCATCTCATTCAACAACTGAGCTCTTGGGTTCACAGGGGTTCACCTACTTTTTCCAGGCTGGACTACGAGCGATTACAGTCAAAACATAAAAACCATGTATGTATTTGTCATTTAGTGAAAATCTTTATCCATAATTGTGACTTACATAAAGATCATACCACATGTATCCTGATAATTCCTAACTTTTTCTTGCAAAATGCAAGCTTGTGACTCCAAAAGGGTTAGGGAGATATCACAATGCAGAGCAAAGGCACAACAAATCCTGAGCCCTTGTTTGCAGCAGCTTCCAAAACACTTCAGAAGGTTAAAATGAATACAGGACTTGCACTACACAAAGAAAGATTTCAGCGTGTAATTACCAGTACACTATATCAGCCTGTTTCTGCCTCCTACTATATTTAAAAATGCTGCTTGGGGTGAGTGTGGGAGAGAGGGACAAACAGCCAAGGAAAAAAGGTCTTCGATGAAATGTTAATTCAACAATGAAGCTAAAGAGTGATGTCTAAAAGCCCCGTCACTGTAGGGCGGCAGCAGACAAGCAAATAAGTAGGTTTTTATATTTTTTAAATATTTCTTATGATACATGATATTCCGGTGGTGTGGCAGTTGGCACTGTCGCCTCAGAGCTAGAAGATCTGGGTTTGAATCCACCTTGGCCCGGACCTTTTTGTGTGGAGTTTGCATGTTCCCTACGTGTTTGCGTGGGTTTTCTCTGGTTTCCTCCCACAGTCCAAAGACAAAGTAGTTACAGGGGTTAGGTTAATTGGTGATTTTAAATTGCCCATAGGTGTGAATGATTGTCTGTCTCTCTGTGTTAGCCCTGCAACAGGCTGGAGAACTGTACAGGGTGTACCCTGCCTCTCGCCCTATGATGGCTGGGATAGACGACCCTGAAAAGTATATGCTCAAGAGAATGGATGGATGGACATGATATTCCTTCACAAGGGCTAAAACTATTACCATGAAACATATAAATAAAGCTTGCAATAACACACAAATGCTAGAAATCAAACAGAAAATAGAGACAGCTACATCAAGTAAGCTGAAGATTGCCTGACCTCTTGACTAAAGTCATCCAAAGTTGATGCAGGCTCTTGTCTTAATAGGCCATCCTAAGATGAAAATCTGTCTTCCTGATTCAGATATCGGACTTAAGAAAGTTGCAAATTTACTTGCAAACCTGTTTTAGAAAAGTGTGGGATGTGTAAAATGTAAATAAAAACAGAAATGGAATGATTTTCAAATACTTAAAACACTATATTTATTGTAAAGCTAGTAGGTGATAAGGCAATAAAAAAAAAATATGTAAAATGTTAAAATTGATCGATTTTGTTGTTTTCTGAAACAAATATTTGATACCAGGAACCCATTTTTAAAACATCTAGAACATGGGTAATAACAGACAATAAACATTACGCAATTCTGAAAAAACAAACAAACAAACAAACAAACAAACAAAAAAACGCACACAGATTAATCTGCAATATGCTACTGAAATTGTTCCACATGAACATGTCTTTTGCCCCGTCTCCCTCCCATCACCCCCATCCTGTCGTGGCAGATGGCTGCCCCTCCCTCAGCCTGGTTCTGTCAAAGGTTTCTTCCTGTTAAAAGGGAGATTTTCCTTCCCACTGTCACCAAGTGCTTGCTCACCGGGGTCATCTGATTGTCTGGATTTTCTCTGTATTATTATAAGGTTTACAATATAAAGTGCTCTGAGGTGACTTGTTGTGATTTGGTGCTATACTGTATAAATAAAACTGCACTGAAGTCTGTCAGAAGTAAAGATGTCAAAATTCTCTGTGAAAATCTGCAAATTCCTTTTCAGAGTGAAATTACTAAGAATTTGTAAGAATTTCAGTAACAACAGTACATAATGTCTCTGAAGGCAAGTTAAAAAAAAACAAAACAGTATTTAATGGCTGTAATCTCTGGGCCCACAAGCAGCACTGCATCAAAAATCGCTGCTAAACAACAACAAAGAGATCTAGAAATGACATTGCTTATTTAGGTCCAAGCTCATTTAAAATGAACTGAAACCAGATGGAAAACTCTCCTGTAAGGAAGCTTGTTTCTGCCACCAAAAAAAAAAAAAAACATTACTTGCTAACTATAAGTTAAAGTGTTAAAGTTAAGTTACGTGTCTCAAAATGTTGATTTACTAACTCAAAATTCTGAGAAAATAACCTGAAATTTCAAACTATTATGTCAAAATCCTTGAGCTAACCCAAAATATTGAGTTATGAATGGCTTTTTTTTCCATAACCCTGTATCTGAATTAAAACTGGAAATTCTTTTTTGAAATGACGGACAATGCCAAGAACAGCGAGAGACCGATATCAATGAACAGTTCAAATGTAGACCATTAATGGTTTTAGAGCAACATATGCTGCCATGGAGACATATTTTTCAGCAAAGTCCTTGCTTATTTCAGCAAGAGAATGCCAGACAGTGTTATCACATATTACAACAGCATGGATCTGCAGTTCAAGCTAAATTGGCCTGCTTGCAGTCCAGACCTGCACAATATTTGGTGCATTATGAAACAAACTGTAAGATGAAGATGGTCTCGATGTTATTTTAAGCAACTGAAATCCTACATTATTGTAAAACAGAAATCGTTCTGCTTCCAAAATGACACCAACTTGGCTGTGTTGTTAAAAGATGAGGTGAGGCAGCACCCAAAGTTGTCCCAACTTTGTTGAAATACGTTTCCTGCATCAATAAGCAGAAAATGAGCTTATATTTTAAAAAACAAACAATAAAATGCTGCAGTTAAATATATAGGTTAAATTATTTCCAAAGCATTGCAAAACATCACAACTTCTTTTATGAACAGGTTTGCCCTTGACACTCATTCAACTATGTGGTAATTTTGCATTAAACCGGACTGGAGATGGTAATGGCATAATGATGAAAAATGTCATCCCATCTTGGCATCACCGTTCACACCAGATTTCTATGAAAAGGCGTGGATATGGTGAATGCTGTTTCATCCAGATTACACACTGCTTGCCTTTTTTTTCTTAGACAAGCTCATAGATAAATCCCTCCTGATCTGATGAGGAAAATTCCAAGCTTTAGACTGAGCATTTCAAGATCACAGCTAGAGGATCCAGCTCAAGACCTCTGGACGTGGAGCACACGCAAATCCCATCCGTTAATACTCTCTGGGTTGCTGTCACACGAATGGCAAATCAAATCACACTGAACAAAATCTCATCAGACAGATGTACAAACCAATGACACCGATAATTCAATGTGACTGTAAAAGACGCGCAAACACGCATTTGCGCAAAGATTTCAGAAGCTTCTCAAGAAGGCCCGAAGGATCTCAAGTCGTAATCACCGATGGGAGTGTTTGGCATGGAACGCCCACCGTGTCTGTGCATTAATTTAAAACACTACAAGCACTAGAGAGACATGTTACAAACAACAGGTCTGGCAAAGCATTCTGGACTAAATCTTGATGCTAATAAATAAAGTAAAATCCAATTAATATTTGAAGCTACTCACAGCCACAGAGTTGGAGAACACACAAAGACAGATTGAAGCCCGCAGGGGGAAGAGGGAGCTTTCTGACTGATGCTCCCAGTGGACTGAGGTCTCTATTTTTCTCAGATTTAAATTCAAAAGCTCTTGTTTTAAAGAATGTTCTTATAATCCCAGCTGAAATCATCCATAATTAAACTAGCAAGCTCATGACAAAAGCAACACAATCATTTCCTAAATAGATGACAGAGGAAAAAAACAGATTAATGTGCCGTCATTATGTCTTGGGGGGTGCCTAATGATTTCCTCACACGTACATGAAATGTTCATGGCTACAGGAGCCATTTAAAAATGTCAATGATCCAGCTATAAAAAGCCAGCTCATACAATTCTGAATGACTGTGCAAGGTTATTGCTTTTCATGCTAACATCCCCAAAACACGAGTTGTTATGAAAGCTACAAGCTATAAGGTTGTTGGGCGTGTGTGTTACTGGCCTGCTCTCTCTTGCTGTGTTATAGGTAGTGGGGGAGGGGGAACGTTCACTTCTCCCCAGCTAGGATGAGCAGCAGTGAGGAGGGCGGGGGTTACGGTGGGTGTGCATTTCCACCCATGCCGTGCTACAGCCCGTTTCATGGGAAGGGGAGCGCATATATAGAGCATTCACATGCCTGTTTTAAGAGATGGAGGGACAGATGCTTGTCCACAGTGTCAGCGCCTCTCCTGTTTCTCTCTCTGACAGCACCACCAACTGCCTCCTCTTACATAATCCCCTCCCCCTTCTTCAGGGCTGCTGCCTGCATTTATTGGCTTATTTCTCTCTTTTTTTAACCTTTGCATTTTTACTCCACTAACCCCCGCTACATCCCCCCAAATCCGACTCGTTATCCACAATTCTGGCTATTTTTATTCCGATGTAGAAATGTAAGAAATGTAAACAGTTCTATATTCAAGCCATGGATGCCAGGTTGTATATGGATTTGCAGGTATAGATTCACATGGTAGTACAAGGAAGCAAGAATCCTTCGAAAGGACAGGATTCGACAGAGGGGTTTATCCATTAAAAGGTTTCAACGGGATAAGATCCCTACACGAATCATGATGCAGTCGAAAGACAGCTTTCATCAAGCAGATGCTAATTTGCTTCCATTGTAAGCTGAATATTGAACAAATGTGCAGGAAAACTAGGGGGTAATACTGAAAAAGAATCAAATTCTCCATGTAAGAAATAAATGCTTACATAATCACATCTGCTGTGAGCTTTCAAATGTGTGAAACGTGAGATACGCACGACTGATTTGGATGCAGCTGTAATGCAATAGATTTAAATGCAACATGAATCAAGAGAAAATGTCCATTTCTTCTTGCCTCCTCAAAGCCAGAGCCTCTCCTTGGCTGTAGTAATCTGCTAATATCAGCCAGGTTGCAGCTCATGAGGGCTCAGCTCAGGAGGAGCTTTTCCACTGTGCTGCTGAAATTTCAGCCTCCATTTTCTTCTCACCTTCCTCACTTCTTCCTACCCTTCCTCCAAAACCACGATCAGACAAAACGGGGGGGAAATACAAACGATGCAGTGGCTTCACTTGCCGCAAATAGGGGACTGCACAGGCACATACTCATGCACAGCAAGAACCATTCCTTGAATCTCATGCTCACCGAGCAACCCTTCCCCCACCCAAGATCAATCTCATGCTCACATACATGCACCTTCCTTAATTAAAGACTGCGCTTCTGAAGCGGTTCTGACCTTCCATCAACTGTAATTTACAAATACATGTAAATAAATGGAGGCAACAGAAACAAAATGGTGCACATGTAAAGGGGCAGTTTCATTCACACTGTGCGACACATAAGACAGGCAGCATTTAGATTGCGTCTGATTCTCTATTTGTATTACACGACACAGTTGTTATATTGTGACGCTTTGAAGCAAAATGGCCAGCAAAGTAATAAAGGGACTGGCATCAGAGATCGATTTCATCATCTCTTCCTCTACTCCAAGCTAATTAGACACCATCCTACAGTTAGTTTATCTCTGAAAGATCTATTTCTTATGTCTAATTTCTTAAGTCAGCCTGTAATGTCAGGGTTAGCGACTTGAGAGGTAATTCACAATAATTGCAAACTGCCTCTCAGTGCTGCTTCCATGAATGAAAATGCACCATTTCTTTGGCCTGTGGTAACTGCATCAGCATAAGCCTTTGACGACACACACTTGGTGTGTTAAACCTATAAGCATTAGTCATCTGCATCCACTCCAAAAATGAAGATCATCTACATGTATGTGATGTGAAACTGGATCAGTTTTATTCTACTCTCCTGTCTCTGCTTGCACTACAAAAAACAGGGGCAATAATAATTAAGGAAGAGAGGGCTTGAGAAGAATACTAAATATGAATTCTCTTCCTTAAACCAACA
Organism: Andinoacara biseriatus; assembly: GCA_015108635.1. Lineage (NCBI taxonomy): Eukaryota > Metazoa > Chordata > Actinopteri > Cichliformes > Cichlidae > Andinoacara > Andinoacara biseriatus. The sequence continues at coordinate 35,039 of VUQJ01009539.1, forward strand.
GCTTCAGCTGGCACATGATCATTTCTGTTTTACTATAGCAACAGCTCCTCTGATCTCCCTCGTCAGGTCTCACAAGCCTGGGCTATGTAACAGAGTGAGGAAGAGGAGTTACCTGGTCATACCACTCGCGGTTGGTACAGGTGCACTCGGGCCACCATCCTCCTTGTCCACTGGAGTTGTTGCCATTTACTTTTGGGCCACCCTTGGATTGGCCCTTTGGGTTGGGGCCTCCAGGGCCCCCACCAGACATAACCTTGCCCTTACTTCTCCCTAAAGTGCCCCCTCCTCCTCCCATGCTTCCACCTCCCCCTGAGGCTGGAGGGGGTAAGGTCTGGCCTCCACCATACCCAGGTGGGTATCCATAGGGCTCGGCCTGCCAGTCTCCTCCATATGACGGAGCGTCCATCCTACGCAGGGCAGCCATACGGGTCACCTCATAACATTCTGGGCACTTGCAGCAGTGGTGGTGTTTGTGCATGCTGGCTGTGCTGGCTGGGCTGACGCTGAGATGAGCGGCGTGGCACTCTGTCTCTGCTGCCTCCTCAGATCTCACACAGCACGCTGTGATCGGCTCACAGAGCGCTAATGCCGATGGAAATAACACTAATCACAGGAATTTCTACAGATTTTCCCTTTTCGTCAAATCCAGTCACTCTCCAGTTTATTCCTTCCGGATGCAGAGAGAAAAAAAAAACAGACAGAGAGGGATGGGAAGCAGCAACAGGAAAACAAAAATACAAAATGGGCACGTAGTCTTTGTCCTCTTGACGTTGAAGATCAAAGGAAATATTTAAAATATTGTATGCCACCACACAATCAGAGACCAGCCCTGATAGAAATTTCCTCTTGCTTCTCTTGGTTCACAGTGATACGCATATAAATTCATAGATCTATAGATATTCCTTTGTTTATATATCATATATATTTACACACACAAATACATATAAAAATATTAATATAAACAGACAAGCACAAATACAGATATGTACAAGGATAAATGTATATATATATATAAATATCTATATGTGTGTGTACAAATATATATATATAGATATATAAACAATATGTATAAATAAATGATATCCGCAGATGAAAATCTTCTGTTAATTCTTGGTATCTTCCTGCTTTGTCAAAATCTCACGTTTTTTTTCCTCCTGCGTTGAAAATCGTTGTCTTTTTCGCTCTGTCTCTTTTCTCAGCCTGCAGAGAGGAGCTGAGCACTGGATCGCCTCTCAGCCAGCTTGCCCTAGATGTGGATTATTCAGAGGGATGTGAGCAAGCAAGAGGGAGATGGTGAGAGAGAGAGACAGAGCAAGAGAGAGAGAGAGAGAGAGAGAGAGCGAGAGAAGCAGGAAGGGAGGGTGGGGTGGGGGGGTG
>VUQJ01009549.1:5083-17203 GCA_015108635.1 Andinoacara biseriatus
AGGATATCGATGTGACAACCATACAGAGTTTGACTGCAGGACAAACTATCGCTGTGTGCCACTTTGGTCTGTTTGCAATGGTCACAATGACTGCAGAGACAACAGCGATGAGCAGGGCTGCGGTGAGTTTCCGTCCAGTTTGGTAGTGGAAGCAATTTGAAGATTGAGTTTTTCTTAAACACACACAACGTGCTTTCTTTTAAAGTGTTACAGCATGATCTATTTGTATTTTTTAATTTGGTGTTTTATCATTCACACAATGATTTGTAGCATTTTTCTCTATGTTTGTGAGACGTGGCTCTTGTCTAAATCTGTTAAGAAAAAAAACTACTTCATTTGAATTGAACTTCTACAGAAATATTCTTAGCATTAGTTATCAAGACCACATTACTCATCAGGTGGTCCTTACTCGCATCTCTACTGCCCTCGACTTCACACCAGCAGCAGTCATCCTGCATAGACAGCTTCGTTGGCTAGGTCATAGATTATATCCCTTAGAGTGCTTTCTTTGGACTCACTGAAGGAAACAGAACTTGTAGCCGCCCACAGGGCACTTGGCTCGACCTTCTGCTGAAATCTGCAAACTTCAAGCGTTCAGGCATCCGGTGCCTTACCCAGAACAGACAACAGTGGTATAACATTGTTGATAACATTCATTGTACATAGTCATATGTACAGTCATACTGATACTCTACAATGAGTTTTGCATTTACAAACTTTGTTATGAGAAAAGAAGAAGAAGAGTTTTTTTATCATTAAAGGTAAGATTGATCTCAGATTAGGTCCAAAACAAGACATTAGCTGAAGGAGTGAGTGACGGACCATTAGCCAATGCCTCAACCTCCTGTGGAACATTACACAGTGTGGTAGTGGGAGGTGCTGATGCTGATGGAGAGCATCTCACCACTTACCCTCCCCCACCATTTACCTCTCCCCGGGAGTACCGCAGATTTATGAGCTGTCCACTGGTATGAGTCCACTTGTATGTGTTTATATGTGTGTGTTTTTGCTCTGTCCTTGCGTGGGGGCAGGGTTCACACAAGGCTCTTTGTACTTGCTGCAATCCAAACACGCTCGCCGCGGCCCTCCCCTCTCTTATCAGAGGCCCTAACTCCATTAGTGCCATGCCTGCGCAGGAGTAGAGATCTGTGCTAATCTTCCTGTAAGAATGTAGCAGATGGGCCAGGTGGAGGGCTAGGAGGGCAGGACTAGCTAACACCGCGCTATCTTTGACCCCCAGCGCTGTGTGGTAGCGATGGCTCAGACCAGCTCTGCTGCACTCCTCTCACTTCTGTGCTTCTCATCTCCTGCAGCCTTATCCTTGACAGACATACACTGGCATGGATATGGGTCACCCATCTGTCTTTGGCAGGCTGCTTTCCTCCCTCTACCACTTATGCAGTTTAATTAAAAAGCAAGAGCTCTTTTATTTCAAACTGACATTTTATCATTACCTAAATGTCTAGAAATTCTCTGTGCTTCTTGATAAAAGCTCATATTTTCTCATCTCTTACTGCTGTACACAGCATTTTTTCAGCACTGAGAATACTTTTAATGGCTAATACATTATATGTTGGTGCCAACATGATGACTGACTAATGTCAGAACTTTTATAACAAATTATATAATGCAAAGTATGCACTCAACTTGCTTAATTCAAGTATATCAGTCCTGAAAGAAATCCTACCATCATAGAGACACAATGTTCAGTTTTTTTTCTTCCAAACTGTTACCCTAATGAAGGCTGTACTTTGTGTTTTAGTGTTAGATGTTTATACTCAGCAAGGATTAAAATGCATTTTCAGCAGCAACTAAAAATAATTTTCATGCTGGTGGGTTTTATTTGAGGGCTGTTTTATTAGACTGCACTGGTTTTAATCAGGTGTGTCTAATGAAATGTATACTGATCTTAAAGTATGATTAAAATGGAATTAAAAGAAAACACTGAAAGAATTCTCAGCACAAAGTATCAATCCCCCTAAAAATCATGCTCATATTTTGTCCCCCTTAAATATATCCTATGTATGCTTTACTGTCCTTCGGGGTGAGTTGCTGCCCCAACTGGAGAAGTCTAAGTATCTCGGGGTCTTGCTCACGAGTGATGGTGGAAGGGAGCAGGAGAATGACAGATTTATTCTGGCCTCAGCTGCAGTGATGCAGATGCTGCCTCCTGTGGAGCTCGTGGTCCTATGGTCACAAGCTTTGAGTAATGACTAAAAAAACAAGGTTCCTCAAAAGGGTGGCTGGCGTCTCCCTTAAAGATAGAGTGGGGGGTGCAGCCATTCAGGAGAGCCTCAGAATAGAGCCGCTGCTCCTCCACATCCAAAGGAACCAGTTGAGATGGTTCGGGCATCTGACTGGGATGCCTCCTGGGTGCCTCATGGGTGAGGTGTTCCAGGCATGTCCTACCTGGAGGACGCACCGGGGTTGGCGCAGGACACACTGGAAAGATTATATCTCTTGGCTGGCCTGGGAACTCCTTGGTGTTCCCCTAGATAAGCTGGAGGAGGTGGCTGGGGAGAGAGAGATCTGGCTTTCTCTGCTTAGGCTGTTGCCCCTGTGACCTGGCCCCAGATGAGCAGAAGAAAATGGATGGATGGATGATTTATTGTATTTGCCAAAAAAAAAAAAAATTCCAATGCATTCAAAAGAAAATACAATAGTAGAAGTATTCTTGTGCTTGCCACTACAAATGTTTTGTACGTCTATTGTACCTTCAGGTACAATAGAAGCTCACTCTGTTTCACATGAAGTTAATGGAGGGAACATCACCAAATGCTCTTTAATCAGAAGAGCGGTTGTGCAAAACGTGGGCCAATAGTATTAAACTGAAAAAATGTGTGAAGCAGCCATTATTGTTTTAATGTGCCCTGCTCTTCTCTTCAGATGAACTGACCTGTGATCCTAATGGAGACTTCCGCTGTGACAACCACCGCTGTATCCCGCTGAGATGGAGGTGTGACGGGGACGACGACTGTGGGGACAACTCAGATGAGCGCAGCTGCTGTGAGTAATCTCCACTCAGATAAACATCGCAAACTATTTGTAGACATTATCCTAAATGTCTATGTTAACTATAACACGCCAGCTCCTTGGTACAATTTCAACTGATGTGCCTGGTATTCGAGCAGTAAATTCACATGCGAGTGGACATCATCCACCATCCTGCGTGCACTACCCAGGCAGCATTATTGCCTAAAAACATTTTATGTAGTAGTAGTTGTAGGAGTAGTTTTTATAAATTGTACATCAGAGGGAAAGCGCAAGTTGAGTGCTTTGGAGACAAATAGAGACAAGGTTGAAATGGTTTGGACATGGACAGAGGAGGGACAGTGGATATATTGGACAAAAGATGATGACTATGGAGCAGCAATGCCGGAGGAAAAGAGTAAGGCTATAGAGAAGATTCATAGATGGAGTGAAGGAGGACATAAGGAAGAACAAATAAGAGTAAGCAGTAGTGGTAGGTGATATAGCCTCAACATTATACCATGATATTTCAGGGCAGTTTGTGATAATATGATATTTTACTGTAGCACAAATTAAAATAGGTTGTTGATTGCAAGGAATAGCCTTGCTATCCTTTAATCAGACATTTGAGGAGGTTTTCGTAAGAGGCTCGAGACTTCTGCCGACAGTGGAGTGGTGAGAGAGGAAGTTTTATCAGCCGCTGGAGAAACAGATTGTCCTCAGTCTGTCAGAAAGAGGGAGTGAAGGAGTCTGTCACCTTTTGCCCTGCAGAATTTAAACATGTCAGGTAATAAGGGTAATGTAGCTACTCAAAGGCGAAGCAATGACGTTTAATCACAGCAGTGCAGCTCCTCGTGTTGCTCCACTGGCTGGTGATGCAAAGAGAGTTTGTCTCCTTGAACTCATGAGCTCAGTGCAGAGTAATGTCTGCATGTACTTCTTTGGTTAATATAAGGCCCCTTAATATTTTAACATGGAAGAAAATCATACATTCAACATTTGAGGTTGCAAATTTGTGACACTTTGTCAAGGTCAAAAAGAGAGAAATCACATGAGAGCCTTTCAAGTGGTTTTGATCAATTTCTCTTAAAGTCCTATTTCTGCATTTCTTGGATTCCACATTGTTTAATTTCTGTTTCCATGTTTTCTCCCAGCACCACGCGCATGCACTGAGAGCGAGTATCGCTGCGATAATCTGCGCTGCATTCCCGACCGTTGGGTCTGTGACCATGACAACGACTGTGAGGACAACTCGGATGAAAGGGACTGTGGTAAGTGGAGGCTCTTTGTTTTGGCTCGGGATCGGGCTGTTTGTGAGTAACAGAGGGCTGCGCTAAACAAAGAAGCAATAAAACCTCAAGTTTTGAAGCACAGACAGACAGGACCACCAACGGTCAGTTTTCTCAAAAAGAGTTTATTCAGTCTGCTACAAGTGAAAGTTTCTACAGGGAGTGCTGGACAGACAGGTTGTTGCTTTAGAAACAGAAGTTATTCATGGTGAATATGGACGTGAACTAAGGGGGTGTTAAAAAGTCTTAAAATGTCCTGAAGACATATTAACCAATTAAATGGTTTATTTTCAGTTTTTAAATGTTTTAAGTCACACCACCATGAAAATTATCAGCACACGATGCCACTATTTTTGCCATATGCACACATTTAGATCATGCCCCTTTAAGGCTGTTTTTAGATGTAACTATAGGCTAACTGCCAGGTTTACCAGTCTACTGGTGGAAACACTGAAGATGATGATAAAGAAGGTCTGGCTAGGCAGCTTGCAAGTTGGAAATAGGAAGATGCAGGTTTAGCGATAAATGGTATTTAAAGTGATATTAAAATGTTCTAAAAAGACCCGCAGACATACTTTACCCACCTTGGAAAAATCTGTAACTTTGAGACTTGTAAGTAATATTATGATTTTCGCTCATGTTAAGTAATGCTTTATTTTGTGCTTTTTGTTGCAGAGTTGCGGACCTGTCATCCTGGCTACTTCCAGTGTGGCAGTGGACACTGTATTGCTGAACGTTTCAAATGTGACGGAAACGCTGACTGTCTGGACTACACAGATGAGACGTCATGCCGTGAGTGCCTCTTCTCATTCGATTTTCCCCGTCCGCGCTTTGGTAACATAATTGCATCCTTTACATTTGCTTCTTGATTGTTGCAGTCTCATTAGGACTGATGATTGTGAGTTTGGTTATTGATTTTCTTGCGTAAAAGTCACAGATGTAGTTTGACAGACTGGTTCTGACTTTCAGCTACCCGCTATCCCAATGGCACATACTGCCCCCCGTTCCTGTTTGAATGCAAGAACCACATTTGTGTCCAGCCTCACTGGAAATGTGACGGAGACAATGATTGTGGAGACAACTCAGATGAGGAGCTTCATCTCTGCTGTAAGTTACTAAAACACCCACAGTCGCTCAAGTCCAGCACACACAAAACCAAATCTTACAGCATGTTAACTCGTGGTTGGCACACTTTTTGTACAGTGTGCTGTTTATTTGAATGTTTGAATCTGCCAAAGTAGGTCTACTTCAGACCTTCTGACTCTGTTCATCCACAGTGGACATCCAATGTGAGGCTCCGTTTCGTTTTCGTTGTGACAATAACCGCTGCATCTACAGCCACGAGCTGTGCAACTCAGTTGATGATTGTGGCGATGGCTCTGATGAGAGGCAGGAAAACTGTAAGCACACTTTTTAAAGCTTTTACTAGTATCCTAATATATTGATAACTTTACTAATCTACTCTACTACTTGAATATCAAATTGAATATCTTTACAGCTTCTGATGAGATTCAGCATGTTTCTGTTGTTTAGGTCAAAATCCTACACATGGACCCTGTACAGATGATGAGTACAAATGCAGTAATGGACAGTGCATCCCTCTTCAGTATGCCTGTGATGATTATGACGACTGTGGAGACCAGTCAGATGAGCTTGGCTGCCGTAAGTAATATCAGCAAAGAGCATATTAGTAACAATCACAGTGGATAAATAAATATAAAATGTGTTTTTCAGCTACATTTTTGGTAAAATGTTTATACAGCATACATCTTGAATGACTTTAAAACACATGAATTATGTGTCCCTTAGCAAGTTGATGCACTGCGTACTGTGACGCTGGTGTTCCATCAGTTTCCAGTTCATGGCAGGCTTGAGCCTCGGTGGTTCCTGGGTTGTTTCTGAACATCCTAATCAATTTCCTTTCATGTGAGGGTGACAGTTTGGCTTCCAGACCCAGGCAAAGTGATGACACATCTGAATAACTGAACTGATAATCCTGGAGTCTGTAGTTGTTTAGAAATGGCTCATTAAGCTTCTGGAATGGCCTTCCCAAAACCATACCCTTAAACCCATTGAAAGTTTGTAGACAACGTTTAAAAGCTGGGTCTTTGCCAGGAAACCAACCAGTTTAAATGAACTCTACCAATTCTGCCAAGAAGGGTGGTCAAATATTCAGCCAGAAGTATGCCAGAGGTTTGTTGATGGCTACCAAACACATCTGGTTGAGGTGCTTGGTAAGGGACATTTACCAGATATTAGTGGGTGCATGGATACATTTGAGCCTATATGTATAATTTTGACCTTGTGTGGATTGTGAGGGAGACAAGACTATTTATACACAATGGTCAAACAGGAAAGTGGAGATGTAGTGGAGACACAGGTGAGAGGGATTACACACAGGAAAACAGTCAGGACAATTGTAAGGTGGGATGTAAAGTCACATAGTCCATGAAGTAAATAAACAAAAGACAACTAATAAACGGGACTTCACTTGGTAAGAAAGTGACTACATAATAAACCAGTTAACATGCAGCTAACCTGTGTAGGTGTCCAGTTTAACATTCAGTGCATGTTTTCTTTAAAACCACTTTCCTCAGACCATGGCAGTGGGCACACATGCACCGCCAACATCTGTGAGCACAACTGTACCGATCTGACAGAAGGAGGGTTCCTCTGCTCCTGCAGACCTGGTTACAAGCCCAGATCGACAGAAAGACACACCTGTGAAGGTAAACAGGACACACATTAGTCAATGTGCACACTGACACAGAAGTACTTTACAGCTTTCAATTCATGTTCTCTTTTGTCCCTCTTCAGATGTGAATGAGTGTGAGGTATATGGGACGTGTCCACAGGACTGCAAGAATACAAAGGGCAGCTACGAGTGTTTCTGTGCTGACGGCTTTCTTTCTTTTGGTGAGCCACATGGGACTGAGTGTGCTGCTCAAGGTAAAGGAGAATGTTCTTTATGAATAAAGATTATTTCTCATTATTGCCAACGTCATTTACAACACCTCACTTTCTGTACAGGAAATCCGCCAGTGCTGCTTTTGCCAGACAATGTTCGCATCCGTCGGTATAACCTGTCCTCTGAGCAGTATTCAGACTATGTGGACAACGCCGAGCACATCCAAGCCTTGGACTATCTGTGGGATCCAGAGGGTCAAGGCCTCAGTAAGACTGCTACTGTAAGCTTTTAATGTTGCTGTTTCATGCCGAAAATATATCAAAAATATTCCCCTGTTGGGCTGCAGGTATTGTCTACTGGACAGTTCTGGGTCGGGGATCTCAGTTTGGCTCTATCAAGCGCGCCTATATGACCACATTCAATGATTATGGCAACAACCCGGTAAAAGAAGTGGACCTGAATATACGCTACATCGCCAATCCCGATGGTATTGCTGTGGACTGGGTTGGCAGGTAAATTACCAGGAATGAGGCTTTACTTTTATGCTCTAAACGACAAATTTAATCAGTATTTTTAATCGCTGTCCACAGGCACATTTACTGGACAGATGCTGGGACCAATCGAATTGAAGTGGCCAAATTAGATGGGCGGTACAGGAAGTGGTTAATCCACACTGATCTCGACCAACCAGCTGCTATTGTTGTGAACCCGTCAATCGGGTATGAGGATGTATACAGCGTTTGTTTAGGAAGATTTAAGCTAAAAACTGAAAATGACCAGTTATTTCTGCGATTGCTTCTGGACAGGATGATGTACTGGACAGACTGGGGCAGGAACCCCAGGATAGAGTCCGCATGGATGGATGGTCAGCGCAGACAGGTGCTGGTACAGGAAGAGGACCTGGGCTGGCCTACTGGTCTGGCTGTGGACTATCTGAATGGAAACAGAATCTATTGGTGTGACTCCAAAGAGAACATCATTGAATCCATGAAGCCTGATGGCACAGACAGGAGAATTGTCATATCAGGAGGTCAGCACTCTGAGATCTGGAGAAACCAGACATTCAAACAGATAAGACGCTGCCATATTCAGTGTAGGGTAAAATTTGTGTTTGTATTTGCTTTTCCAGACATTGGATATCCCTACAGTCTGGATGTCTTTGAGGGACACGTGTACTGGACAACAAAAGAGAAAGGTGAAGTGTGGAGGATAAACAAGTTCGGGAGGGGAAGTAAAGTCAAAGTTCTAACAATCAACCCCTGGCTGACACAAGTCCGAATTTACCAGGAGCACCGACACAATCAGTCAGGTCAGAACTCACATGCATTTATGCAATATTTGTAAGTTTTCACTCTTCTGTGTGATATTAAGAATGTCTGTGTAATTACAAACAACTTTATGGCATATAAGTCATGTAGGGGCTGGTCACTTCATTCCCCTGCAAATGTAATAGTGTGCATGAAACAAATTTTAAGTGATGTGTTTTAGAGGGACTATAGCAAGATAATATTAAATGCTAAGTTTTTTCTGCTTTTGGACATGCATGATGTCGATGGAAGCTCGTTTCCACCTCTGAAATCACTGGAATCGCCATCCATAAGTCAAAATTTCAGGTTCTTTTCTCAAAATGTAACCCAAAATTACTTGGGTTATTATTAATATTTAAATTTCAAAGTAATAACTCAAAATTGAAGTTGCTTTCTCAATCTGGCTGTAAGCACAGAAGCCCCACCCACCTGCTGAAAGCACGGGTCAGCTAGAAAGAAATTGGCTTTAAAGGGAGAGTTGCAAGCTCCACTATAACCTCAATAAGGATTATTTTGAACAGTGAAGAGTCCAAGAATGGGTGTCACTTCAACTCTTAGGTTGAGCAGGTATGCAGTAAGGCTCGTGGCCCATGTTTGACCCAGGACCCTTTGCTATGTGTCTTTCCCTGTACTCTGTCCCCAATTGCCTATCTGATCTTTACTGTTATATTAAAAAAGGCAAATCAGTTTACTTTATTTCCCAAAATACTTTTTATGTTGCTCACAAAGTTGTTTTTATTCTGTGTTTAGTGTCCAACCCCTGTAAGAATGTGTGCAGTCACCTCTGTCTCCTGCGACCTGGGGGATACACCTGCGCCTGCCCGCAAGGCTCCTCTCCAGTGACATTTGACTCCAACGAATGTGACGCAGGTAAATAACAACTCCAGCGTATGTGTTTGTCTGCACCCTCATGTAAGCTGGGATTGTGCATTAATACGTCTGTCCCCTGCTCATGCTCGGCTCCTTCTGTGTGGTTTTGAGAGGCTGTGGTGTGATATTGTTTCATTGTTGTTGACCCTCTGTACGCCTGGCTTTTGCTCTTGCAGCCATTGAGGCTCCTGTTTCAATGCCCCTTGCATGTAGATGCATGAATGGTGGAACCTGCTACACTGATGAAGGGGGTCTGCCCAAGTGCAAGTGAGTTCATTTGCAGCTGCCGTTTTTACCCGTCACTGTCAGTGATACCTCATATGTTTGGAATTTTCCAGCACACTTTAGGCTGTTTTACCAGTTGAGTTTTCCTGTAGCTAAAGATTCTTATTGCATTTGATTATGATTTTGTGCAGATGTCCTTATGGCTATGTGGGCAGCTACTGTGAGATGGGGAAGTCGAGTGGTGCCCCAGCAGGAACAGGTACTGTTTTCACATCTTAACGTCTTAATATTAGAGCCTGAGCGATATATTGGCAGGCAAGATATTATTGGCCGATATTAGCTATTAGTTGATATATTTGTTTTGGCATTTGTAACGAGCGATACATTAAAATTTAAAAAGTACAGAGCTATGAGTGTTGATGTTGTATAGTTTTTTCCACCAGAGGGTACTCTTTTAAACTGCATTGTCATGTTATTTTAGTTAGGGCTCATAAATAACTACACAACAAATCTTAGGGAAATCTGTTCATGTTTTCAAAAGAAAAAAATCAGATTTTAAATCATCAAATATAGGTATGGGTCTTAAAAATTCTATATCAGTCAAGCTCTACTTTACATGTTGCTTGCATCTTGTTAGATATAAATTACCTGTTGGAGTCTTTCGTACATGCAGTGCAGGACATGCACAAACTGCTGAAATCACATTTTGTTTATTTACCTAAAAGGTCAAGATGGGACCAGTCTGGCTCAGCATTTGCTGAATTTGTCGAGTGGTTGAAATCACAGAGTCTTTAATAGCTTGTTTATTAACACAACAGTTGACCAATGTTTAACATAAACTAACAGGTCTTCTAAAACTCACAAGCAGTAATAGATTAGTTATTAGAATTGTTAATGATCTGCACCTTGCTGCAAATGTTCCATAACCATAAATCTAAATTTTTTTTTCTTAGCTGTCGCTGTTCTGCTGGCAGTCATTATCATCCTGATTACTGGAGCTTTGGCTGTTGGGGTTTTCCTCAACTACAAACGAACAGGCTCCTTCATCCCGTCCATGCCCAAACTACCCAGGTATCTGTTGCTTGCTTTCACTGCATGTTTTTATCAGTTAAAACTGTGATGGAGCCCACATTATAGACTTCAGAACAGCGGTCCGGTGAGAGTGTTTTGTGTTGTTCAGCCTCAGCAGCTTGGTGAAATCCGCTGACACTGGGAACGGGGTGACGTTTCGGTCGGGTGATAATGTGGATCTTGGACCCTCACACATTGGAGTGTCATTCATTGACGCGGGCATGCAGATGGTGAGTCCTGGATGGATGCATAGTAGCAGTTAATCATTTTCAGGATCTGTAAAAAAAAAAAAAATACTATCAGCATTTTCAGAAATTTCAGAGGTTAACAAATATTTTAAAGTTCACTAATGAAAATAAACACAATCTCACCACTATAATGTCTCCATAGGATGACAATTTTGCCATGGAGGCTGGAAGGCAGCCAGTTACATTTGAGAACCCTCTGTACGCCACTGGTCCTGTGTCCGGCGATGCTGCTGTTATTCATGCCACACAGGTACTCACAAATAATGAAGTGAATCATTTTTGTGTGAAAATTACGTCCATGGCCTGTGCAGCCAGCAGGGCAACACTTACCAGGTGCCTCTATTATGTAACACAAAAGATGAAAAAACAAAGCACAAAAGCATCACTTTTTTTAGATTATTTTATGAGCCTGACATATTAACAGATCTGATTTATAATCAGTATTATCTGCTGCTTTCAAACAGGTGACTGTGAACGTGAGCGGTGAGCAGCTGGAGAACAACTTTGTAAACCCGGCTTACCGTGGAGGCCAGAGCGCAGGCGTCGTGAACACGTCTACCGTCAGCACCCAACCTGTCCAGGTGAATATCGAGCACACAGAAGGTCCATAAAAATCTATTTTAAATACCTTAAACTGCTCATGTATTGCTGCACCATGCTAATTTTGGTTGTTTGCAGGAGTCAAAGTGGAGCTTATTCAAACGAAAACTAAAGCCAAGCACCACATTTGAAAACCCTTCATATTCAGAGGTATGTCTGGCCACTTTTCAAGACATCAGTTGGCAAACATGAAAGCTGTGGGCGCTCTCGTTTTTTTTTAACCAGCTTTGCTGTTTTACAGATGAGGGATGAAAAACCTGTAGGAAGCAGTGGGGAGTCTTCTGCCCCTGAGCCATCTCCGTTTGTCCCCCCTGCCAAACCTCAGAGGAGGGATCGCCCCAACACCTTTTCGCCAACCGAGGACAGCTTCAAAGACACGGCCAACCTTGTTAAAGAGGACAGCGACGTATAACCCCTCTCTCGCAGATGGGAATCGAAAAAGAAACACACTTTGCACAGAATTTATTTTTTTATGCAGCCTGTGTACAAACTCGAATTGTTTTAGGAGAGAGAACACATTTCTATAGAACGGAGAAAAACGTCTTCTGTGACTATGCCTTCTGACATTTCTTATGCCAATTTTGTGTTAATGTTTTTTTTTTTTCTTTATCCCGATGTACGATATGTATATC
>VUQJ01009554.1:7170-22268 GCA_015108635.1 Andinoacara biseriatus
ATTAAGGAAAGTAGGTGTGTCTTCACTGGCATCTGTGAGGTCTTACTGTGTTCTGTAGCTCCAAGCACTAAGTGACCAGGGGCTGGAGTAAGACGTCCAGAGGCCCCAAAATCTTTAATATCTTAAAATGACTCTTTCTCGCCTCACTTATTTGACACTAACACTGTATGCCACAACTTTAAATAAAATTTGTTTGCAAACAGAACTTGTATCTAATAACAGTTATTTGATTATATTCTATAACATATAATGTCGTTGTTTTATTCGAAATGTATTTTAACAACTGCTAAATTAAAGTTCATTGAGAGAGAGAGAAAAAAAAGTCTTCCTTCTTTTATTTTGAGCATAAAATGCTGTGATTTCCGTTACGACCTTGGTTAAATTCAACAAACTGGATTTCTTTAAGAGGAACAGCGCACGCGCAGCTAGGTGTACCGCTGAGGCCGTAGACGGAGCACGAGATGCAAAGAACCAATAAAAGAACAACAGATAAGCGAATCTCCAATCAAGTGGCGGCAACCGTCCGTAATTATGGTGCATTCAGGTCCCAAGGGGAAAATCCACAAGACTGTGCCTTAAAAGAGTTACATGTAACGTTCAAAGTCGTTCGAACTCGAGTTTGAAGCTTAAAATTATAATCTGGGGGTTGCTGGCTACCACAGTATGAACCTTTGCTGTTAAAAAATACGTAATTCCGTGAAACTGAAATCTAATTTCCCTTTAGTGTACATATATGTTAATAAAAAGTTACAATCTAAAAGTTTTATTTTATATGGTGAAATGCACAATTCCCAAAGTCAGAATAAATCAGAAAAAACATTTTCTTGAAGTGTTATATAATAAAAATAATTATCATCACAACTTTATAGCACTTTTTAAAACAGACAGCTATAACATGTTTGGCAATTTGGCTAAAAAACATATCAAAGGCAGGTGTACATAACTACACATATTCAAGCATGCATTCTTACAATCCTTCTTAGTGATGGTAAATGGACTGTTTCTTATATAGCACTTTTCTACTCTACATGAGCACTCAAAGCCCTTTACACAGCATGTCTCATACACACATTCACACTTAGATTCATTCAAGCACTTCTATACCTTCTATCTAACATGTGTGAATGTTAGATAGAAAAGGGGGTGATCTGAACTCTTCAGGATGGCTTCCAGTCAGGTAAGGAGAGAAACATGATGGACGTTTCCTGAAACTATAAAGAGTGCCTCTAGATGTTTAAACTGTTTCCTAGTAACAGTTTCACGGAGAACTTCACATGAACTTCGCCTGTTGCCTTTTTTCTTGCCACAAGCTTTAGCTTCTTTCTCCAACCGTGTGAAGATAAAACCAGGTAGATCCACATTAGTCCGAGATGTTTGGATTCAACCATGTTTCAGTAAAATACCAGACTGCACTCATGGTGCACTTTGAATTTTCACCAATATCAGTCTCATCACTTCTGTTGGGCAGAACTGACATTTCCCAAGACGACTGTTGGCAGAAAGGGCTTATAACAGCAGAGCAACCACAAAAACACCTCTTAGGGTGGTATCTTCCAGATTTGCTATATTTCAATGAAAAAAAGCTCTTCTGTTGAGTAAACCCTTCTCCCCACAGAAGTATCCATCAGTACAGTACAGAAAAAAAAGATAAAAATACAACAAAAAGTTTGGGTCAAGATCAGAGCTCCCAGATTTTTCTGCTAACAGTTGAAGTGCATGGGATTGACCCTTAGAGGATCCCACATAGGAGGGAAGTGGAGTAAGACCTGCGGTTATTAATATGAATTTTGAAGTAGCCTAACTGTCAGACAAGACTGATGAAAAGTGTTTGAGAGCAGTGTCATAAAGTTCAGTAATCTATCTATAACTAATGGTGTCAAAGCTGCAGATAAATCAAGAACAATAAATGTTAACCTTACCTGAACACTTAAGAATATCATTCCAATAATAGAGTTTCAGCAGGGCTGCACAGTGGCACTGGCTGGGTGCGGGTTGGCTGTGGTGGTTTTGTTTTGTTCTCCCTTTCTTTCAAATGGATGAGCAGTGGGCTGAGCTCCCTATCCCACTCCAAGTTGGCTATAGAGCTGTGCCTTCTACTTGCCCACTCTCCACCCTAACCTCTGAGCCCCAGCCACCCATTTGACTAACCGCCTCCAGCCACTACTTCCCTGGACCGCAAGGAAAGCCACCATTCACTCTTTGGTTTATGTTATCCCAATCCATTTTCTCCCCCACACTAACTCTCCTTCCTTACAGACCCTCCCTGATTGCCAGTCATGCTTTTATACCTGTCACTTTACATTGGAAATACCCTTTTCCTAACAGTCAGATTTGTAAGTCTGCTTTTTGGGTGCAGCCAAATTGGTAACCATGATATAAATACTGGTGCATTTCAGCAAGAAGGTTCCTGGTTTGAACTGTCTGGCAGCTGGGGCCTGTGCTCCTCTTTCCTCCCACTGTCCGAGAATACATTGAAGGTGAAGATTTTTAATTGGCCATGTACTGTCTCTGCTGAATTAGTGGCCTGCTGAAGAGGTACCTCATGACAGCCAGGATAGGGCCCTGCCACCACATGACCAGAAGTTGAAGTGGTCAAAAGGATGCCTGGATGGCATTTTAGTGTTGTGATTTTCGGGGAATTTATGAAAGATATAAGTATCCTCAACCAGGTTTTCTGGAATAAAATAAGTGGAATTTTAGGCTCAACATTGGGACCATTGCTGTTTACCTATGTTAATGATCTTTGTCAGGATATGCCAGATGCAATGTTTCACCTGTACGTTGATGACACTGTAATCTACTGTGTCTCGCTCAGTTGCGCAAACCACTGATTTTCTTGAATCTGTTTTGATAGAATTCAGTCAAATTTAATTCATCTTAAATTAGTGTTAAATGCAGAAAAATCTAAGCTGATGCTTTTCTCTTTTACCAGTCGACCTTCCAAAAGTCACCACAGCTCAGGGGCCAGAAACTAAAGCAGTCATATCATACAAGTATTTGATTGTAACTTGTCATTCAGTGAGCACATTGACACACTTGTATCTAAATCCTGTTTCTCTTCTTCTTACCCCTATTGGACTATGGTGACCTGCTTTTTAGGATTGCACTTGAAAAACACATAAAGAAACTGGACTTGCTGTATCACTGTGCGTTTTATCACTGGTTGTGGATATGGTGTCCATCACTGTATGTTGTTTGCTGCTGCAAGCCGTCTCTCTCTGCAGACTCTCACATCAGCTGCTCTCTATTTACAAATGTGTTCTTGGTCTACTAGCCACTTATCTGACTACATACATGATCGAGTCTTGTAAACATGATGATCTAAGCTCTCAGCATTTCCTTAAATTACTTGTTCCTAGAGTCAAAGCAGACCTGGGTAAGAAAGTGTTTAAATAAGCCGCCTCTTATTCATGGAATGGTCTCCAGATGGATTTGAAATTGACAGAACTGGTCACTCTTTGGGAATTTAAGGTTTTGTAAAGGCATCAAGAAAGTAGTAGTCTCAGGCAATGTGACAGTTTTTGAGATTTTACTGCTCCTATTTAACTCCTCTTGACTTAGTGTTTCCAGATCTGTTTTGTTTGATGTGCAATATATGAATGTAGTTGTCTCTTTTTATTGTTGTAAGTCTTAAATAAAGGATATAATAAAAATAGTAAAATAGATAGGTTTATGCCATTGCTCCAAGAGGATTTTTGTACGTCTTGGAATGTTACACGTGTGTCAAATTTCATAAATATATGTGAACCACAGCGTTGGGGCTTATATGGATCCATTTTATAGGAGGCGCTACCGAGTCATCGTACACCATTCATGTCAAAATATGTAAATTTTCACCAGACCTGACGCTCATGCAAAATTTAACGAGTTTTCGAGCATGTTTAGACTCTTAAAAATAGCGATTCGTTTGCCTGAATGACAAAAACAGAGTATTTATAATAGACCCTAATAATATTTGCAGTGCTCCTTTAAATGCGGTGAAAATATGAGCTTAGTTCTGAGCACAGACAGTATAAAAGTTTAATGCTGTGTGTATGTCTCTCATCCTGAGCTTGACGTAATCACGTGAGACGGCCTTTCTCTGTCAGTTTTGGTCCTCGGTGCTCGCCGTATCTACATGTTGTTTCGCTGGAAGCTGGACGAAGGAGGTAAAGTTTGTCGAGTAGCATGTAACTTTCATTGAGCTGCGTTTATGTTACTCAGTTTACTGCACAATCGTGTGTATTTATTATAATGAACCTACCGTCAGTCGTATAAAGTTAGTATTAGCTTTTTTTGATATGTCTGGTGAGCTACTATTAGCAGGTGCTGTTCAAGTTGCTAAGTTGATTGATTCCAGCCTATTTGACAGTTAGTTATCATGTTATTACAATCACTAAGTAACCGGGTGGTCTAATCGGTACGAAAGGTTTGTGATGAAGCGCTTCCGTGACTGCTTTGCTGTGTGGGAAATCTAGGAAGCATCAGGACCAGCTTGCGCGCCTCAGTAAAAACCACTGACAAACCAGTCAACTTTATTTTCACTTATCAACAAGATACTGTCACTTACAAAACTACACTACAATACTTTTCTAACACACCGAAGGACAATCATTTCGGCGTTAATGTAACTCAGTTAACGGTCTACTTTAAAGTAAGAACTGCAATTTTGTTGCCAAACGGGACCACTAATAATATCATTGTGGTAATGGGAGCTCTGCAGAGGTACCCACAGTGAATCATCTGCCTCCATCTCATCATATCCCTAGCAAGCTCTTCTATCACCAGCCCTCTGCATGTCCTCCTTCACACCATCCTTGAACCTCCTCAGAGGTCTTCCTCTTCTCAAAGGATGTCTTCAACATCCTTTGTCCAATATATCCACTATCCCTCCTGTGCACGTGTCCAAACCACCTTGATCTCGCACCTCTCACTCACAATGAACATCTTGCCACCTCCTTATTGTTAGTGCCACGGTCTCCAAACCATACAAGATGGCAGGTCTCACTGCCATCTTGTAAACCTTCTCTTTCATTCTTGCTGCCATCCTTCTGGTACAAATCTCTCTGGACACTCATATTCACCCACTCCACCCTGCCTGCAGTCTCTTCTTCACCTCTCTCATGCACTGTGATGGTTGAGTCCAGATATTTAAATTCATCTACCTTCACTATCTCTAATTCTTGCATGTTACCCTTTCCACCTGTCTACCTCCCATACACGCTCATACTCTCTTGCTTCTACTGACTTTCATTCCTCTTCTCTCCTACTCCATGCTCTCACTACAGATCACAATGTTGTCGGCAAACACTAAATACATTTAAATATAAGTATTGTTTTAAATACATGGATGAAACTAATTTGCAGTTGATGACTGCCTGAAGGCTAGAACCCCAGAATATCATTGCCATATTACTGAAAATACTTTTTGACATCAATTATCGTGTGTTTTAACAGGGCACATATTTCTCCATTTTTATATTCTCTGTATTCCTGTTGCACATAGATAGTGTAGTGTTGAACACATTTACTTGGCAAGTAAAAAGTCACTTATTTGATTGTAGCCAGAGGCACAAATTCCCTTTGGAGTTCCACCAGGAACAAAACCCTGCCACATCAAACATACAGAGCTGTCTGCTATGGTGACCCCTTGTGACAAATGGCTTTCTTTAGTGAAATATTCCTGGCACAGTTCCCCAGAGTCTTTAAGTGTGGCTAAAACATTTTTGTCAAATGAAATAAGCTTTTTTTTTCCTGTAGAAAAAACAACAACCTATCGAAATTGTTTACAAGAAATGTTTACAGATAAATATAATGACTCGGCCCTTGTCCAATCCCCCCAACTCTGCTGAGTTCTCAGGGCCTCCACCATGGTCATCAAAAGATGTGTATTGTGCCACCTGAATGGCCATCAAAAATGCCATGGCCCATCAGGCTTGTGCAGTTTGAATGTCACACAGTAAAGCCTCCATGGTGTCATTTCTAAAGCACTGTTGACTCAACTGTGCTTGTGCATTGTACTTGCTTGTATTGCTAGTGCAAACCTAGCAATACAGGGTAGCCTATATTGTTTGGCTGTAAGGGCAACATCCTGTGGAAACTGCTGGAAATGTTTGTACACCAAACTTTTAAAAGTTTTTAGCTAAAGTTTCACTAATGTGTAATTTTAACTAAAACATAACAAACAGTAACTAAGATGTTTTCATTAATGTCACTTAAAATGTCTTCTTCAAATTGACACACTGGAACTGTAAAGAGAGCTGTAAAGTGTCGTGACATGCATTTATAGAAAGCCATGTTGGTTTGAGTGGTCAGTAACACTAGGAAAGCTCTATAAAAATGCCAAATGTCAGTCCACTCTATTCCGCATATATTAGTATTTGAGCTCTTGATAAAATGAAATAGGTGCTGACTTACCGGTTTATGTTTCTGCAAAGCTGTCGTGTGGGAGCCAGTGGACAAGCTGTTAGGATCAGGGTGGTGGGCAGTACAGCAGAACAGGCTGGCTTATCAGTTTGGTAACAGCAGGGGTTTGGATTGGGTGTCTGTGTTTGGGGAGGGAGTTGGGTTACTAGAGGCTCCCTGTATTAATGGTATTGTTAAAGCAACATGTGTTTACTGAGGCTGTTTTAAGTAGAAGAAATAGGAAGAAAAGGGAACTGACTTACTCAACCCTATTGTGCTGTTGGGAATTGTTAAATATATTTCACTTGTTTGTTGCTTTATAGACTCTGTAATAAATAATTGTTATCTCTGTGGGAATTTAGAGAGAGTTATGGGATATTTTTTTAAGTTTGTTATTGACAGGTAAAGAGAAATCGACTTAGCTCAGATAAACTTTATTTTAGTAGAATAGAAGTTCTAAAATATTCAGGCTACAATAATTAAATAAAGTAAAAGTTAACATAAAATATACAAACAAAACCTAGGTTTGAAGCTGGAAGAACAAATTGTTTTATGCGATGAACAACTTAGATAAGCAGTTAAGATGATGGATGTCTGGATGGTATTTATTTTTGTTAAGCAAAAGATAAGAAAAAAATGAAAGGAAAACGCCTACTACAACTTACGTGCTTTATAAGCAAAGTTTAAGATATTACCAATACCTTGCTGTAGTAATTGTTGTACCCTTTCAAAAAACAAAAGTATTTTTAAATAAACCTGCTTGTTTTCAGGCTTACTGAGGCTTACTGAGCTTATTCTCACTCTCAGAGTGAAAATAAGCTCCGACTTGTTTTTTTAAATACAAATTGTGATAGTCAAAAAAATATATTAAATGAAAAATACATTTCTCTGTGTAGACCAATTTAGAACCCATCCGGGGTTTGCTGTGACATCACTGAGCTGATGGCCCAGCGTATTAAAAAAAAAAAAGGAGACGGGAGCCATTAACAATCCTTCCGCAGGTTCACCAACGGAAAACTCTTTATGAGTTTTAGTTCCTTTACTTAGACAGGTTTGATCGCCGAATATTGTTTTCACACAAAACAAGGCCAGCTGTGATTCAGTGGTATAGATTACCAGCAGAGTTTTCTTTCACATTTCTTAGCCAAAATGTTGTCTGCTTGTTCTAATGGAGATTCTGGATCCTCTCAGGTATGACCTGGTGACATGATGGAGAGTTTGAAGACACGGTTGGATTTCCCCAGCCCTATTATACAAGCCCAGGTAAGAGGCTGAATCTGCCGTTTGACTTGTGTCCCATCCAGATGATACAACATTGTACTTCCTTTGTCCTACAGTAATCCCACAGGTAGGGTGGTAGGACTGATTGACATAGAGGTAACCTAATTAGCAGCTCATTATAGCAGAAAATCTTAACCACATCGAGGAATTCAGCAAAATAAAAATAAAAAAAAATGACAGAAATGAAAACCTAACATGACTGTAGTATCACACTGGAAGGTGTACACTGATGTGTCTGCAGCTGTTTATAGGTGCATTTCAAGGAAACGTGAGGCGAGTGTACAGCGTAGAAGTCCCTCAGAGCAGGCTTACCTTCTATACTTGTTATGAGTTTGTGAACTCTTTGGAATTACAAGGATTTCTGAATCACTTAGACTTATGAATATCATTGCACAATGCACAGTACTACTACTACTACTACTACTACTTCTTCTGCTACTACTACTACTTGCATGTCTGGAAAGGCACTGTCACTGTTGAACGCTATTTACATTTTTAGAGCAACATATGCTCCCATCCAGATAATGTCTTTTTCAGGGAAGGCCTTGCATAATTCAACAAAATAATGTTAAAACATGTACTGCAGCTATTTAAACAGCATGGCTTTTTAGTAGAACAGTCTGGGTGCTGAACTACCCTATTTGCAGTCTAGACCTTTTCACCAGATGAAATCATTCTGTGCATCGTTAAAATACAAAAAAGATGAATCAGGTCTGTTGAGCAGCTAGAATCTTATATTGGGTAAGAATGGGACAAGATTCCTCTCCCGAAAATCCAGCAGCTGGTCTGTTGCTAGAAGAAAAGGGGATGATACATGGCCACATATATTTCTGCCATCAAATTTAAAATGTGCTTATATTTTCCTTGAAATTGTTACATTTTCTTAATTTTAAACATTTGCTATATTTTGTGTTTTATTGGGAATAAAGTTTGGGTTTGTGAGATTTGCAAATCATTGTGTTCAGTTTGCATTTACTTTTTACACCACGTCCCAGCTGCCATTTTTATGACTAGTCAATGCAGGAATCTGATAATTCCGAGCTTTTTCTTGCATGATACATGGTAAATCCACCTACCCTGGGGTGCATGTAAACGTACCTCTTCACTTCTTGATTTAGTGAAAGAAAACATTGTGAAACAATTGGAGTAACACTTCCAAGGTGTGAAAAAGCAGGTGTCTTGTCATTTGAAAGTGAAATAGTAATATGTAAATTCAGTACACTATCAAAAGTTTCAGGTCAACAGAAAAGCCAGAGTATGCGAGAATAATGGTTCTAACCAGAGGAAGAGAAGTAGGCTGGTTTTCCTCTGTGTACAAACTACTGTAGCATGGTGTTTGAAATGTAGTGGGGTGGCTCAGGAGGTAGAGCAGGTCATCTACTAACTGGAAGGTCGATGGTTCGATTCCTGGCTGCTCCAGTCTACATACCTTGAGCAAAATGCTCTGCAATGTGTTCATTGGAGTCAGAAAAAATTCACAGGCCGTCAGTATCGGACAATTTCTTCAATAGCTAAAAGCTCAAATTCTCAACCTCTAGTTAGAATGTGTGTAGAAAAAGTGTTTGTATGAACATGTGAATGAGGTATGTAGTATAAAGTGCTTTGAGTGTTCAAGTAGAGTTTAAAGTGCTACATGAGAACCAGTCCATATTGGTTAATAGTGCAGAAGTGTGTAATTTTTTTTAAATGATTGGTTTTCTTATGCATTTTCTTATTGTTTTCCAGACAGTGAGAAATCTTGTTGCTGCTGTCTTAAAGGAAAAAAGGTCAAATGGGCAGATCACCCAGTCCTCTGCCCAGGTGAGTTCCCATAAAATGTTTTTTCTTTTTCTTTTAAATGGCTTAAAAGCCAATTATGTTAGATTCTTTAGTCATTAACATGAAGCATTTACTTTTGTACTGGACTAGTTTGAGCATGATAATATAATATTGTATATTATCATTATTGTATAATATACATTATGCAATAAAGCTGTATTTACAAATAAAACCTTTGGTAGAATCAGAATAGGGTATTTTCCACAGTTGTTCTTTCTCACATGTAGCATCATGGAGGACGTAGCCAGCTTCAAACCATGTTTGTGGTGTTGTAAATCTACCTTTGGTTTAGATGAGGGAGCTTCTTGGATGGAGAGTGCAGGAAGTAGGATACATAATGCCCACTCTCCTCATGTACATGCACCAGAATATTAGCTGTGCAATCCAACATGACACAAATTTTGTACTAGGGAGTTTGCTGCCTATTACGTGCATGTCTGTCTTAAGTTTCAGTTCCGAGCTTTAGTGCATGTGTGAAAATAATTAAGGCTTAGGCAATATCTTTCTTTTACTTCTATTACAAAAACCGAATCTGACCTAAGTGTACTGTGTGGGTTTTTTTTTTGTGTGTGTGTTTCAGGGCACAGCATTGGAAGCTCTGTGGCAGCAGTGCTGCAGTGACTGTGCTGTGGTGTCTTCAGCCTGCTGTGATACCTTGGTGCTATTGGTGGATCAGGGCCATGCAGACCTGCAGTACATCCTCAATGGTGTCCTCAACCTCCTGCCTTCTGCAAGGTATGCAACACACAATTAGTGTACAATGCATGTTGTTGCATTGTACTTGTGACATATGCAGTAACAATAAATTGAATCTAATCGGATTCAAGGTTCAAAGAAACACCACATGACAGGAACGAAAATTAGATTCTGAGGCCCCACCAGTGCAAGTTGCCTTTTTACATTTTTTTTTAAATATTAAAGATATTTACAAATAAATAGAATAATTTGAGGAAATAGAATATATAGATAACTAACTACAGAGAAAACTGATCTGGTACCTGAGCAGTTTGCACTGATATTGCACATCATATTGTCATGTATTGCACAGTCTGGTTTATTTCATGGAATATTATCAGTGGCTTTAAAGAAGCAGAGTTCTGTTGCACGAGTGTTGTTGTCGGTGAGAGTTTGTTAGTCTGACTGCTTCAGGATAGAAGATGTTTTGCAGCCTGCTCCTGCATCTGCTGATGTAGATGTCCTCTACAGTTGTGAATTTGCTGCTGGTGACCACCCTCTGCAGAGCAGTTCCCATACCACATGTTGTTATGATGCTCTCAGCCACACACCTGTAGAAGGAGGTGAGGATTTTGGTCCCCAGGCCAGCCTTCTTCAATCTCCTCAGGAAGTCGAGTCTTCGGTGGGCTTCCTTGATAAGACAGCCAGAGTTAGTGTTCCAGGTGAGGGTGTTAGTAATGTGAGTCCCTCCTCCGATGCACAGTGGGGCGGGACGGCAGAAGATGTTCCTCCTGAAATCCACGATCATCTCCTTGGTCTTGGCCACGTTGATGCAAAGGTTGTTGTGCTTGCACCAGGTCTCCAAGTGTTCCACCTCCACCATCTTATTGTTATTTGAGATGAGTCCGACCACTGCTGTGTCATCTGCAATCTTAATGATCATTAAGATTAGTCATAAATAAGCAATGTGTACAGCAGAGGGCTGAGGACAGATCCCTGAAGGAAGCCAGTGTTAATGGTCAGATGAAGCAGATGAAACTAATAATTCTGCCTCATTCGTGCTAAAACTGATTGAGGCATCCATCTGTCACCTGAGTCTGTGATTTCTTTCATCACAGTGGGTGTTCTGCACAGGATCTCCTCCCAACATACAGACAACAATTGGGTCCAATGACTGTGTGCGGCTTCCTGGAGTTCTTTTTGTTAGTGAAATAACCAGGTTTAGCAACACTTGGTCTACTACCAAAGCCTCTTGGCATTGCCTGTGGCCAGCTGTACCACAATTGTAGGGACACCTTCCAGGTAGATGATTTAAAAAAACATGTTTCAGCATGTAACTCTGTTGTTGTTGTTTGGTTTGTTTGTTTGTTTGTTTGGGGGGGGGGGTATTTTCTTATTATTTAGAGCATGTATACAAGTATGAGACAATTATGGAAGTGATGTTGGATGTCATTTTCATCAAGGCTCATTGTTTTCCTGCTATTCTAAGCTAGGCATCTACATCACTCACTCACTCACTCACTCACTATCAGTTTAATTCCATTTAGTTAAGTTTTATTTATATAGCACCAAATCACAAAAAACAGTTGCCTCAAGGTGCCTTATATTGTAAGGTAAAGATCATATACTAAGACCCCAACAATCAAAACGACCCCCTATGAGCAAGTACTTGGTGACAGTGGGAAGGAAAAACTCCTTTTTAACAGGAAGAAACCTCCAGCAGAGACAGGCTCAGGGAGGGGCAGTCATCTGTCGCGACTGGTTAGGGCTGAGGGAAAAGAGACAGGACAAAAGACACGCTGTGTAAGAGAGCCAGAGATTAATAATACTAATGATTAAATTCAGAGTGGGGTATGAATAAAGTGAAAAGAGGTGAGTGAACAAAAAACAAGGTGCACCATGGGAGCCCCCCCAGCTGCCTAGTCCTATTACAGTGTAACTAAGGGAGGGTTCAGGATCACCTGATCTAGCCCTAACTATAAACTTTATCAAAATTAAAATTTTAAGCCTAATCCTGAATCCAAACTGGGAGCTGGTTCCACAGAAGAGGGGCCTGAAAGCTGAAGGCTCTGCCTCCCGTTCTACTTTTAAATATCCTACAAGTAAAACAGCATTCTGAGAGCTATGTGCTCTATTGGGGTGATACGGTACTATGAGGTCTTCAAGATAAGATGGGGCCTGATTATTCAAGACCTTGTATGTGAGAAGTTTTTTTAAAATTCAATTCAGGATTTAACAGGGAGCCAATGAGAGAAGTCGATATGGGAGAAATCTCTCTCTTTCTAGTCCCTGTCAGTACACTCGCTTCAGCATTTTGTATCAGCTGAAGGCTTTTCAGGAAGCTTTTAAGGCAACCTGATAGTAATGAATTACAATAGTCCAGCCTAGAAGTAAGAAATGCATGAACTAGATTTTTAGCATCACTCTGGATGTTTCAAATTTTAGAGAATATCCACAAATGCAAGAAAGCGGTCCGACATATTTGTTTAATATGTGCACTGAGGGACATCCCAGTCAAAATGAGTATACCCAAGCACACACAGACAGAAGATGTTTGAACAGTTTGAATTGCTTACGACACTTCAGTTTGTTTTGAGAATTATTCTGGGATGCTGATCCCCTCTACGTGTGTTTTTTGATTTTTATGTTTTCAGAAACACTCAGGGGTTGCTAAAAGTCATCCGGCGATTGCTAGAGATGCAGGCTGACCAGACAGACAAAGAAGCACACTTCACCTGTCCTTATTCGGTCAGGTAAGTATCTCGTGTGTGTGTGTGTGTGTGTGTGTGTTTGTGTGTGTGTGTGAGTGTGTGTATGTATGTATGTATGCATATATGTATAATATATATTATATAATGTCTAGGGATGTTTGAAAATATTGTCTTATATAATCTATCAGACTACACATACCTTATAACAAAGCTCTGCCAGAACATTAGAGGGGCAGCACGATGGTGCGGTGGTTACCAAATGACTTGAGCCACTGTCACTTCTTCATATATTTTGCATAGAAGTCAGACTTTTGCTACTGTAATGTTTTTTTTTAAATTGTCCAGGCTTTATGAAGGCCTTTCAAAAATTTTCTTTGGACATTGGCTGCATTGAAATTAATTTTCAATCACATTTGTGTCTGTAGAACAGAATTATACTGGGACATGGAATCTCACCTCTCTGGTAGGGAATGAACCTAACTAGTTGGTTCACTTCAGTGCACAGCACGGGCTCGGGAACCAGTCTCCTTGAGAGGGGCAGGACTCTAAATCAGTCTGGAGTTGCCCACGGTAAAAGCTGGCATGCAGGAGTGGGTAAACGCGTATCTCCCCAATTTACTACCAGCAGTGCCTTTGGGTCAGGGAATGGATCCTGATAGTCATTTGAGTATATGTTCAGAGTCACTGGGTCTTGAAGAGTGCCCTATCCAGGGAGTCCATTTTCCTACTGGGAGACTTCAGCTGTCACATGCGTAGTGGCAGTGAGACCTGGAGGGGTATGACTGGGAAGAACGGCCTGCCTGATCTGAACCTGAGTGGTGTTCTGTTATTGGATTTCTGTGCTAACCACAGATTGTCATTTCAAACGCCATGCTCGAGCGTAAGGGTATTTATAAGTGCATGTGGCACCAGGACACCTTGGGTCGCAGGTGATGATGGATTCTGTAATCGTATGTTCTGGCCATATGTTCTGGACTCTTGGGAGAAGAGACGAGCTGAGCTGTCAACTGATCACCATCTTGTGGTGAGTTCAATCAGGTGTAGGGGCAGGATGTTGGACAGATCTGGGATGCCCAAACATATAGTTAGGGTGTGCTGAGAATGTCTGACAGAGGCCCCTGCCTGCGTGATCTTAAATTCCCACCTCCAGCAGAACTTCAACATCCCGAGGGAAGATGGGGACATTGAGTCCAAGTAGACCATGCTCCTCACCTCCATGGCTGAGGTGGCTGTATGGAGCTTTACCGACTGGCCAAGCGGAGTGTGGCTCTGGCAATTGCTGAAGGTAAGAAAGATGGCCAGTGACCCCTAAACCACCTGATTACCTTTTTGCCATCCAGAAAAATTGTGGGAAAAAAATCCCTGTCTTTAGCCCTCTGGAGTCGACAGATGTGCTGGCACGTCCAAATGACATTGGCGATTTAAGATGATGTAGCAGCAGGATGCAGGCTTGCTAAGTGTTAAAAATGTAGACTTTAAACCATATACCAGTTTTTAAATTGTGTCAGTAGGACAACTGAAACTAGAGTGGTAATCAACAATTTACACCATGCTTGTTTCTGCA
Source organism: Andinoacara biseriatus (assembly GCA_015108635.1). Classification (NCBI taxonomy): domain Eukaryota; kingdom Metazoa; phylum Chordata; class Actinopteri; order Cichliformes; family Cichlidae; genus Andinoacara; species Andinoacara biseriatus. The sequence goes on from VUQJ01009554.1 coordinate 21,604, forward strand.
TATTGTCCTCACATGTGATGCACTGTTGGTGCAGGAAGAAACGGTAATAACAGGATATTTGCTAGCATAAAGTGCTTACAAACAAAACAAAACAAAAAAATCACAACATCCCCTTTCTTATTGGTATGAATGTAGCACATCAACCAGTCAAGGTGTGTGGGAGTGATTGGGTGAAAGATGGCGATATTGATAGTGATTTTTGAGATTTGAGAAATTTCCGCTTGCTTGGAGTATATAGTTGGTGTGTTTAGTGGGTTCCATAGTCAAGGACAAGGCAGATGCTAGCCAAAAAAGCCACCAAAGGCAGGCTCAAAAGTAAATGCTGTCTCCAGGTGTACACGAGGAGGAGTAATATACCTGGAAGTGTCAGGCCTGTGATGTGCCCCTCTGCCTTGTGGTTTTTTTGGAGTGGTAAAAATAATTTGTATGGCACCTTGTTATGACACCTGATTATTTTGTAAATAGTTGCCTGCGTAAATTCCTGCATGTTAATGTAAATAGCTCTATATAACTTTGTTTGCTAAATTTGTACATAACTTATATTTGAATGTTAAGCTATAAAAATAGTTTATTAAACATGTTTGTGGTTTTAAAATTTATACTGATTTTATGTGTTTGTTTTGTTTTTGGTGTGATTTTGGGTTCAGTGTGTTAATGCAGTATAT
>VUQJ01009555.1:10677-21788 GCA_015108635.1 Andinoacara biseriatus
GTGGGGCATTGTGTTGACTGCAGGGGTTAAGATAAATAGCTTACATTAGCATGACAGCTCCTGTTGGGTGAGAGAAGACGCACAAGGGAACCAGTCATAACCGTATCATCTGCAGCTGGATTACATTACTCTAAGGCTAATGATGGACATGATAGAATAACATCGTTTAAAATGACCCCCCCCCCACACACCCAGACACACACACAAAATTTAATGCAAACGTAATTTCAAACCTTTCAAAATTTGCAAAAGGAATATCCTTGCAGGTTTTCCTGGTGCTCCTAGTTAGATGAATATGCTGAATCATTTTCTTTATCAGTGAATAATTAGATCATTTAGACAATTATTGCACATTGTTTCCTTAATAGCTAAAAAAAACGCAACAAGATAAACACACTGAAAAGGAACAGCTTTAGATATTTTTGCTCTTTACTCTCCTACGTTGCCGAAAGGAGGAGTTTTGGATTCTGGCTGCGGGAGAAATCAAGCTGTTACAATCTGAAAAATAAAGTTATTTTTTCCATCAAGTGCCGAACCAGTTCCTGTTTCACAACAGGGGGTCTATGCTTCACAAAGCATGGAGAGAGCATCTTTTTTTTCCTGCAGGTGTAGTTGTGTGTGTCTTGGGGCTTACTGTTTTATCTACTGTTTAATAGGCTTGAATGGCCCTTGTCTGTGTGCTTTACTTAACTGAATCATTCTGTTTGGCTCCTCGGAGACAGAAACATCTTTACCTGTAGTCAAGCCCAGTCATATTTTCCACACAGATGCATTATATGAAGTGCATCTTTCTGTGATGGAGTTGACGAAACGAACAGACTGTCTATGGCTCAGTTTGAAATCGGAATCAATGATTTTGTCATAAATAATTCATACGGTAGATTAACTGCTCTGTGGTGCAATTGTAATGATTCAGCATAAGAATGAAAAGGATCACAGTTTGTGTCTAATTCTGTTAAAAAAAAAAATTGTATGCAGTTTTTATTATTAGGTGTGAAATCTCACCAGAGATGAAAAGATTACTGATTTTTTTTCTCTTTTTTTTTTACTTTCCATTAAAGAAAAATGATATATTATTGCAGTTCTAAAGTTAACATTTTCATAGCAAGGTTAAGCTTTTCACTCTGTGCTGGAAAGAAATAGTAGTGTGCACAACAGCTGATATTTGCTTCTAAAAATAGAGACTTTTGCTGCCAGGAAGAAAAAGAACTGTAATTGTAGCTGGTGAAATGGCTTCAAATCGGCTTAATTTTTGAATTATTATTATTATTCTTTTTAGAGGGCTGCCAACAAAAGTAAATGTATGTCATAGTTGTGAGGCATGTTGTATGCATATGTGCATGTATTTATCTTCGTGATCGTGAAGTAGAAAAACAGCATCTCCACGAACTCAAAGCTAAAGAGACTAAACAGCAGAGCCCCTTAAAGACACAGCTGCCTCTCAAAGATGATGTCAGACCCAATGTCTCACTGTGTCATCAGAATTTAATCTGTATCAATATTACTCTCCCTTTATGACTTAATTTATTTTGTGATGGCATTAAACTTTATCTGGTGAGTGTTCCCACAATATAAAGCAGATGAGGTACCTGGGAAAAAACACTTAAGTGCCCTCTTTCTGAGATGACATTAAAAGATCCAGAACACTCGCATTTGTCCACTAAATATGAAGTTAATCACCAGCCATATTTAAACTTAATAAAATGACTTATACTAAACTGTAATATAAATATTTACAAATATATGGTTTATAAATTATATATTCATATTGAAATGTAAGTGTGCTGGTTGTGCGTCTTCCTGTGTTAGCCCTGCAACAGGCTGGCAACCTATCCAGGGTGTACGCTGCCTCCCGCCCTATGAGAGCTGGAATAGGCTCCATCCCTGGATGCCCAAAGCCGAGCAGAGTGTGGTGGTGGTCATGTCTTGGCTCATTGATATATATCTCTAGCCAAGAAGGGATCCCATGGAAGGACTGGTACTAATAAATTAAATTATCTTTTATTTAACACATTCATTTTCCCAATCAATTACTTATCTGTCTGTTTGTCTTTACTGCATGTAGGACATGTTTTTTTTTTTACATTATAGTGAAATACGTCATGAGTAGGGTGCTACAAGAGATGATGCTGTGTCTAAGTACTGCTCGTTCGACCCCTCTCAAACTGATTAAGACCAATCCAGAGTTAACCTCGTCTTAGCTCCCTCTTGTAAGATTACTGCAAATCTGTTGTTAATGACTGATTATGGTGGTGATTATGATTGTATGTGCAAGCAGTGGTGGGGGTTGAGAGGGTTTTGGGGGACTGGGGGACAGGGGGAGGTGTTTGAGCAAAATCTTGTTTTTGAAGTCTGACATCCTGTTTCTTTGTGCTCTTTCCCATCCATTTCTGCTCTCCCACTTCATTGAATCTGCTGTAGCCAAAAAAAAAAAAAAAGTCACTCAATTATGCAATTCACATCAGGCTAAACACAGAAAACGAGTGGTTTCACTGACTTTAGTCAGTAACCCTTAGGGAGTTGTGGGGTCATGATAAAAAGCACAAATGGCAATATTGGTCGTTGGAGTGCAGCAGAAAAATCCCAGAATCTGCCCTTAAAAAGACTCTAACTTGACAAAATTTGATTTCAGGGGAATAAGGTTGGGAATTCTAAAGGGAGTAAGGAAAGGGAAAGTGATTGAAATTCATAAAGCAATGCAACGCTGGTAGTCGCGGGGGGGGGGGCCTTGAAAAGACGAACCTCCAAACTCAAACTGCAAGCAGTAATGGCTCTGGCAACGTCCAAAGTGTGATTTATGGGGGCGAAAAAAAAAATGGCCTTGTTTGGCGGCTTTCACGTCCAGGCCTTGTGAATTACAGTGATGACTGGAGTGCTCATCAAGTGAATTCAGGCTGCTAAGATAAGACGAAAGAGGTAGGAGGTCTGAATACTGTTTTTTAGAGCCTGCTGCATTGCTGTGTTGAACAGGTCTGATGTGTTTTTACAGTTCATCACTCAAGTGACAGTTCCTAATGAGATAGATGGGATTTGTTCTTTCACCGTGTACTTGCCTGTTATAATAAGGCTTTTTGTGGTCTGCCCTAATCTCTTAAGTGCATCTATTAGGCACATTTATGATTTATGAGTAACAGAAATTACACCTACAGTAGCATTATAGCTGCAAAGTGAAGAAGCTGGAGAGAGGGAGAGGGTGAGTTTTAGGAAGCAGCGAGTTTTCGGTGCTTTATCTGACACGAAGGGATGAATGTCTTTAATAGATGAGCAGATCACCCCAGGTCTTCGTTCCACAACACCAGTGTTGTTCTAGATTAAAATGAGTGTTTGCTTAGTTTGATTTTCTAGCCACAAAAGACCCCCTGCTGCACAGAAACTGGTGCTTTTGAAAAGTGTTGCTAGGATACAATCCAGCGGAAAGATGAAATCCCGTCTCTGTGGCTTTCGAGCAGCCGTACAGCTTGGACATCACGCCCAGCATACTGTGCACGTGGTATCGTTTACAGTATGGCTGCCCGTTTATGGCACACTTCATTTTTCTGTGTCGGTGTATTAAAATGTTTAGTCATACAGTAAATCCAGCTTTGTTTGTGTCATGCAAAGCTGCCATATTACATGCACTCTCTGCTGTCATAATCCATTTTTCTGTAATAAGACTCCATTTGTCTGGCGAGTGCTGATATCTCAACCCCACTGTCACACCTCTGAGCCTCTGCCAGCTGACACCTCCGGCTGTTCACAAAGAATCAATAGCGTCTGCCTCATGTTCAATTATACTCTAATCAACACTCACCAAACCAGAATGACCTCAGACAGGTCTGCTGATATTGAACTGATGCTCAGTGTTGTAACACCAGAAAATGAATATATGTGAGTGCAGAATAGGCCTTCAGGTTAGGGTTGATTGGCAGATAAAACTGTGCTGTAAATGAAAGATTTCTCTCTCTATTGTTACGTTGTCAGCTCTCAAATTGTCAAAAGATGGAAAACTAAATGCAAATACACATCTGCTCATTAAAGGGGAAAAGAAGAAACACACTTTTGATCCATGTTAGAGTTTTTTTCCTCATCTGGGTTCTTTTTTGTGAGCAATACTATTTAGTATTTTTTTTTTGTTTGTTGCAGAAATGATACAGTATAACTGTTATTTTCAATTTAATTGGGTAGATGTAGTTTTCTAAACACATGAACCATTTTCAGTGTGACCTGATTCAACAACATTAAGAATATGAAGATACTAAATTAACAATTTCACGTCAAGTATTTTCCACCTTTAGATCCTTCGTCTTCTTTTTATCTCTCTCAAAGCTCTCTTTGTGCTTCCTCACACACACACACACACACACACACACACACACACACACACACACACACACACACAGCTGTTGCTTTTCATATTGTGTTTCTGGGAATGAGGCTGAGAGCATTCGGCGTTAAGATCTGTGAGTGTGCAATGAGATGCCTGCTCAGCTAAACCAGTGCTCAGGGTTGCTTCAGGAAATTGTCAAAATGCCAATCATCAGGTGTGCACCTTTCAAGGACCTTGTGCCTGGAGGCTGATGGGAAGCAGAGACATGGTGGAGTTGAATTTTCAGTGTCACTTCCTGCTCATGGTCCGCACGCTGGTGACGAATGGCTGGTGAGGTTTGTCATGCGCTGTGACACAAGTTATCCTGGATTCTGTTTCCATATTACACACATTGTAACGCTGTGACATGAAACCTATACACTGGTCAAATGATTAAATAAAAGAAGACGCTTCGACTGTGAAAGGTGGATTGAAAATAATTTGGATTATGACGCCACGCAGTTCATTTTTCAGCAAGTGAAAATCCGCTTATGCAGATTGTGTGTAGTTGGTCAATACTGTGGTTAATATTTAAAGCTCAGCAGCAGAGGAAGGTTTGATAAGCTGTGAACTTTGTACTGGCTACAAAATTGATTTTCTTCTGTAAAGATGTTTCTAATTGTCAGCTTTTCTTTCTTTGTCCCTTTTAGGAAAAACAAGCAGTCCTGCTAATGTTCCATCAGCTGAGCTTCTAGTTCTAACCCCACCAGGTGGTCCTCAATTCAACATCATGTTGCACCTCACCCTGCTCCTCCATCTGCTTGTCTTTTCACGCTCCCATGCGGGTACGTAGCACATTATACTCAAAGGAAAAAGCTAGATTAATTCACATTATGGGTTAAAAACAAAACAAAAAAAAAAACTGTGAGATATCATATTATGGCTATTGTCAGTCATGCTTCCTGGGCATCCTTAGGCATTGATTGTTTTTGCCACTATAAGTCGTTCCTTTTTTTCTAGTTAATTTCTGTGAATTTAGAGCACAGATCTCAGACTTGGCACTGGTGATCTATAAAAATGTTGTAATTAGTTCAGTAGTTGCTCTCTGACAAGTTTCTATCCGAACAGCAACGCAGCACTCAGGATTGAAAAGGACTTCGCTCATTTATCTTTTCATTTACTCACATGCTCTTCACCTTTTCGAGTATTGCTATACAAAAACCTAGTTGTCAAAGACTGATTTGGCACCAAGAGTTTGTCAGTATATAGTGTCAAGTGGCTCCAGCGTGGCCATAAATGAAGAGCAAGGATGACAAAGTGTGAACAAGCTGCTAAATGCTAACCGCAAAGGACATTATGAAAAATCATGATGCTGGCGGCGATGTGTGCTTCAAGGGAAAGGAAAAAAATGCTGTCATTTTAATCAATATAACAAAGATGGGTTTTTAATGTAATGCAACAGAGAAAACTTGCAATTGCAAGGATGACAAAGAGATTGCCATTTTTCTTTTAAACATAGGCAATATCTGATCGGCCAAACCTGGCAGTCGTGTGCCTCCGAGGGCAGCATGTGGCTGTGCAATCTGCTGGTGCTGAAAACAAAGCAAAGTAGACAGGAAACAGCAGGCCTGAAAATGACCTGCCTAAAACAGAAACAACCTTCTCTGTGTTTCTGGGTCCCTAGATCGTGGGCAGTTCTCGCTTGTTTCAAATTTGATTTCACATGAATTAAAGAAAGAGAGCTTTGCACTGTGAATCTCATGGCTTCACACATCTTCCTCAAAAGACTTTGAGCTCCAGGAGATTTTCTCTCTCTGTTACTCTCTCTCTAGCTCTTTCTCATTCTCTCCTTTGTTTTCTTCACAGAAGTGTGTGTGTGTGTGTGTGTGTGTGTGTGTATGTACGCATACATGGAAATACAATACATGCATACATAAAGTATATAAGGCAAAAAAAAAAATCATAAATTCTAACAAGCTTGAAAGTCAGTATTTGGTATGATCCCCGTTATTGATCAGCCTGAGCTCTCTTAGACATTCAAAGCTCTTCTTTGGATGTTGGCTGCCTTTTGTTTTATTCACTATCAAGATGATCCCACAGTACTTCAGTAATGTTGAGATCTGGGCTCTGGGGAGGTCAATCCATGACTGATAGGTGTTCCAGTGTGTGTTTTTCTGTCAAGTGCTTTTACTGCATTGGCAGTGTTTTTGGAAGAATTATTAAGCTGAAAAATGTTGCCAATCAGATGCTTTCCAGATGGTTTTGCATGGTTGATCAAAATGTGATGATACTTTTCTGCCTCCATAATTCCAGCTGAATTTGACAAGATTCCAAACACCACTGGCTGAAATGAGGCCCCAAAACATGACAGAGCCTCCACTGTATTTTAAAGATGACTGTAGAAACTCACTGTTGCACCTTTCTCCAGACCTCCTCTGAACATATTGAGGATGAAGACCTGCCACTGATTTTTAGTCCAGTTCTTGTGTAATTTGGCATACCTCAGCCCTTTCTCCCTGTTTCCCTTCCTTAAGAATGGCTTCTTGACAGCCACCCTTCCACTGAGACCATTTCTGATGTTCTGATGAACAGTAGATGCATCAACTGAAGGGCCAGATGCATTTCTCAAGGACATGACTTTCATATTGGTAATCAAATGTGTGCTAGGATCATTTTCTTCATTTATATATTTCAAGATGTGATGTGCCACCAGTTCTGTACACTTCAGATCCGCTGATACATAGTAGCAAAAGACTGGTTACCTTTTGTCTTCAGCTAAATCTGAGGAACAGAGCCCCGCCTGAAGATACGGGTCTGTACACTGCCTCAGAAGGGAGCAGCACTGTAGCTGAGAATTAGTGTAAACCGTGAAGCCTTTCAACGTGATCAGTAAAATCAGTTCTAAAACCAGGGAAGAGAGGATAAAACAGGGCTGATAGGATTTTTATTATGAGCCCAGCAGCTGTATTTTGTACCAGCTGCATGTATAGTACACTGTGTAACTAAAGTTCAAATACAGGTATTGTGTTACTGATTTGTCAAAGTAGGGAGCAGCCAAACAGCAGTCTCTGATCTTTGTAGTGGGTAGAGAACATTGGCTTGACATTTTCATTTAGCCCCAACAAAGATTAATGTGACATTACTGCCATGACAGTTGGGTAAAAGGGAAGTACACACTAGCCTACAACTAAAGTATAGACAGTCATTGTGTATGTCTATGATTCTGTGGTTCACTTGGCCCCATAATAAAACTTACATTGCAAGTACAGAAGTGTGTTTAAGATTTAGGATTATTACTGTTTACTAATCTGATTGATATGATTGCCTTCTTCCTTTTGTTTTATTATTATGGAATATTTATTTCATATTCACAGAGTCAAGATTGAAAACCGCTGACTTGACGTCCTTTGTTAAATGTTACAGGTGCATCAGTCACTGGGGAGGTACCTGACTTTTATGGAGGTAAGTCTAACGATATGTCACTGTTTGATACTGTTGACATGCTTTTTTCCTGCTAATTTTTTGTTGCAGGGAGCTTTCCATCAATCTAGTGAAGAAAGGGCTCCATATATGATGTGGACGTGCAGAGAGCTTAACGGAAGTGCTAGTAGCTTTCATCTTGCTTTAACACTGCACGTGTCCACTGTTTTGTTTTTGTGACTTATTGAGCTGGAATTCACTTCAACAAAAATATTCATGAATATCAGAGATCAGGCTCCAAGGGTGCCCAGGAGATTACAGGAAAGGTCACAGGGTCGCGTGTCATCTGTTACGTTTTTCTCAATATCTTTTGACACTTTGACACCGCAGAATTATTTCTTGTCAATGTACCTTTGAATCTTTCGGGAGTGATTCAAATAAATAGCAATAGGTTAGCAGGAATGCTGCAAAATTCAAAGGCTTGTTTCTATTTGATTTATATTTTTCAAACCAGAGACTGTCTGCACCTGTTTACTGGCAAGTTGATGAGGTTGTGTCCTTGGAGAAGGCTATGAGTCATACTCAAGGCTATGCCACTAGCCTTTTTGAGAAGGGTTTTGATATCTTTTCTATCTTTCTGTCAGAGTTCGAGCTCTATACTAGCATTTGGCAAGTTTTCGATCTCCCTTTAATTCCAGAAACAATATTCTTCTTGTTTGTTTGTGGAGTGAACTTTACCATTCTTGGTTCAAAAGAACAAAACTTGTTTTTGTTTGTTGTTTTGTTTGGGGTTTTAGAGGGGTCTTTGAGCTCTACAGATTTTATACAGCTGCAGCCCTCATAGTTTAAGAGAACAGACTATAGCAGTGTAGCATAATATAGATAAAACGTCTTCTTCTTGTTTTCCTTAATTACAGTATACAGTACTCAAGCTTTTCTACTATTTTGATCAGCCCATCAACTCAGATACTCTTAAAAGCAATTCTGCTCCAAAGGGGCTTTAACTGTGTGTTTGCCCGTCCTCTGCCAACTGCAGTGGTCAGACTACAAGAGAATTTTACTTTCAGGATTCCTATTCAAGCAGTGACGGATGGCTCCCTGTCTCGTGGTCCACAGTGGGATAGGGTTAATGAAAATACCCAGACACCATGTTCTTTCCACTGTTTCTATTTCTGGATTTCTTCTTCTTTCACATTGTACATTAATCCTAATAGAGACGGTTAGGCTCCAAGACATTAGGCATATGAATCTAGGCTGGTCATTAGAGCTAGAAACTGTAGTTTGTCATGCCTCATTGTGGTGTTATTTGGGCACGACAGATGAGACAGAGAAGGGAAATAATTGTGCATTTCATCACCATATATATACACACATGTTTAGCTTACATTTACATACTTCGTTAAAATAACCTACAAATTTATTTAGCTAGTTTAAGAATCAAAATTACATTTCTGATTATTTCTTCTACTATTTGCATAAGATTTACACCAAGTGTGCTTGTCTCTAGGAGGAAAATAAAGAGGAAGCAGGCTGTCGGCAAGGGATAAATTGGTAGAAGGAAGGCTTGCTGATTTGTTGCTTGGGAACATGTTGTGATGCTGTTTGCAGGTTGAATTGTTGATGGCTCCAGTGAGCATCTTTTTTTTTGGTGGTCACTCTTTGTTCTTGTTTTTGTTGTTTATGCTCTGCCATTGATTCTCCATTTTTTTTCTTCTTGGAAGTATCGACCAATTTTTTTCCCCCCCTGTGTGTCCTTATGAAGTATCACCTCCTGGACAAGTTGACATTATTTCTACATGTTTACAGAAATAACAGAACATGGTGTAGTTTGGGCTCTGCTGGCTGCTTTGATGCCCACATCAGTTGTTTTTAAGGTCACTTGGTGCTAAAAAAAAAAAGAAAAGTGGGAAACTTCTGCTCAGGCTTCGTGATTTTGAACTCTTACCTGGATAAGGATGAAGGTGTAGTCAATGGAGTCGATAGCAGGTTTCTCAAAGGTCAGAACACTGTGTAGGCATCCTTCCAGCTGGGGCACACTGCAGGATCTGAACTGCTTATCATTCAGCACATAGCGATGTTTCTACACATCATTTTGCATTTAAAGCTATAGTAGAGCTCACCTAATGCCAGCCTCTTTAGTACCAAGTGTTCAGGTCGAAGGGTAGCATTAAAAAGCGTAAAGTTTTTCACGGCATTCAAAAACATCAGAGTCCTAATACTAGCTTCTGAAAGCACTTCTCAGCTGGAAAGACAGGTAGAGTAAGCTTTAATAGCTGCAGAGCAAAGGCTAATTGTTGCCGGATTATTTCAGGACTAATGTAGACATCCCAGTGATGAAGCGTTACACATTAATGTGTATAAAAGTGAAAATCTCTGGACTCAAGTTCAAAGATGTTCAGAGCTCATTTGTGAATAGTTCTGATACAATATTTTCTTTCAACAGTTGTAACAGCACAGCTGGCAACACATTAAACATACGCTGACTGACACCGGCCGTTTCTTAGGCCATACCCCTGTGAATGATCGGGCCTGCAGAGAAGCCGAATAAATAAATATTATTTAACACATACAATTTAAAAAGTAGATTTTTCACTAGGGAGAGTTTGGTTTTCCACCCTGCCTCATTATGTGGCTCAGGGGTTTGTGGGTAATTATTGCTGCACTGTGCTTTTAGTGCCAGAAGGATACAATATGTTAACTGTCCCACTTGGACACTCTCTTGGTCATGCAAACAAGCCATACTGCAGTTGTTGCTGTAAAACATCACTGTGAACAGTTAAATTCACTCGAGAATTTCCTTCTTATGGGATTTTGAGTAATTAGATGATTATTCGGATACGACAAATATTGCTTTTGCCGGATGGCAAACTGGGAAACAGCTGAAAATAAAATAAAGACATTTAAAAGGGGAAAACAAACAGGGCTGATTGCAGGGTTTTTTTTTTTGTTTGTTTTATAAATTATACTATTTTTAGCCAGTAAGTAATTGTGATTGGCCTAAGATAATACCTAAAATCTTAATGAATAATTAATGTCTCATTAGAAACCAATGCTAGGGAAGATAACAGCCTCCTAAAATAACAGGATGTGTTATTTCAAATTCAAATGAGAGTCTAAACTTACCTGCTTTTGAGCTGAATCGGATTGTCTGTGTCTGATAATGAAGTCTGACCAGTGGAAGATCACTTCCAGCAGCCCCCAGAGACAGAGCGCTCCGGACTCTGTGTCTGTTTCTTACGCTTTTATACAGATGCGGCTTTCCCTGAAACTTATTGTCCATCTTTCATTCTTTGTGCGTGTGTGTGTGTGTGTGTGTGTGTGTGTGTGTGTGTGTGTGTGTGTGTGTGTGTGTGTGTGGGAGGTGGGATCACTCAGTTGACCATTGTGTAAATAATTACTTGCCAGT
>VUQJ01009556.1:6019-25543 GCA_015108635.1 Andinoacara biseriatus
AGCAAGACATTTTGATGGAGATGTTCTCATCTCTTCGCAGCCTATTTCAACCCTTTGGACTGCTCCAAGCTGCTCACGACAGATCAGCACGACGAGATCCGCGTCTACTCGTCTTCTGACTGGTCAAAGCCTCAGCACATCATCCAGCACCCGCACAGGCAGTTTCAACACCTCACACCCATCAAGGTTTGGTTCATCTCGACGTGTGTGTCTCTACAGACATATTCAAAAGTTTGCGTACACTCGTCATGGGCATGAATGTCGTGATTGTGCAGCATACATCTTTAATGACTTTTAAAAAACAAAAAATTGGTTGCACAAGTTTGAATTTATTTTGGATTTTCTCAGATTCACACAGGGTCAAAAGTACAGATACACCTCCACTAATATTGGGTTAAATGTCACTTAGCAAGTTGCACCTCAATCAGACACGTTGGTAACCATCAACAAGCTTCTGGCGTGATTCTGGTTGGATATTTGATCACTTTTTTTTTGTTTAAATTGGTTGGTTTCCTTGTATGGAACAGGCTTTTAAGAATAGTGCACACATTTTCAGGTGCGTTGAGGTCGGGGCTTTGGGAAGGCTATTCCAGAAGCTTTGGTAACATCTCCTGACAGACTGCAGAACATGGATGGAAACCTCAATTCATAAATGAACGGGCATCTTTACTGCCATTGAAATACCTTTCAATAAAACTGAAAATCCTCAATTTCATGAGCACGATTTTTCAAAGATCTCTGTAAAAATCAAATAATACATTTAGACCAGCTAAATTCCTAAAAGCATTTGCCATCTATATCCAAATGGGGGTAAGAATTTGTGTGAGAAATGTTAACATTTTCACGTCATTTGTGATAATGGATTTTTCTGTTTGTAATTGTACTGTAGGCCACGTGGCATCCTGTGTACGACCTAATTGTGGCTGGGCGTTACCCCGATGACCGCATCAGCACCGGCGATCTGAGGACCATCGACATCTTTGACTCCAACACAGCAGAGCTTGTGTGTCAGCTGTACGATCCCACTGCTTCAGGGATCAAATCCGTGAGTATTATTTCATCATAAACATCAAGAATTAGGACTTCTTTTTGTTTTTTGTTTTTTTGGGGTTTTTTTAAGGACCGTGGCTTCTGTTTTTACAGATCAATAAATTCAACCCAATGGGCGATGCAATTGGATCTGGCATGGGTGAGCGCTCTGTGAAGTACTTTATTAATTAGATTTTATTTACTTTCCTCTAAAGCTGTATCCTGCTCATTCCCAGGTATAACGGTGCTGGTCTGGGACCGGGACGAGTCACTGATGAGTGATCAGCACATGCAGCAGGAGGGAACTTCAACCTCAGTTGTAAGAGGGCTGCGGAGGAGTCCGCTGCACTCCAGCAGGGACCGGAGGGGTCCTGCTGCGGATGCAAAGCTTAAGAAAAAACTAGCTTCACTGGAAGAAACTGAGAGCAAAACCAAGATGGGCTGCACTAAACAAAAACAATCACAGATGAGGAAGAAGTAAAGTGTTAAAGAGCCAGGGTCTTAAAAACCCTTGTTTATATACTGTATTTTGATACTGTTCAGGGACTGTCTGCATGTTTAAAAATGTCTTATTTTTGTTTCATAAAACTGTTCAAGAGCAGTTTTTTTTTTTTTTTACTCTATGAAAATAAAGATGCTCATTTCCTACATGCCTGAGTCAATCTGACCACAAATTATTTATGAATACACAGTGCAGCAAGATTTAAGGCAAGTGATTATTTGCATGCAACTTTGTTTTATACTTGTGTATTAAGTATATATGAAGAAGTAATTCCCTCGCAGTTCATGTACCGTTATGTTTGCCAGCTTAAGGAGAACTCCACCCCAGGCCTCTTGTTCCTCCTTCCTCTCCTGATGCCCAGCCTGGTACGCAGAGTACACCATGCTCAGCACAAGATTTTCAAACTGAAGCTGTGCCAGCGGTCTGCTCCTCTGGCCCTCCAGTGCGTCCACCATCTCCTCCATGGAGCTCAGACTTCGAGGAACATTGTCATTGATCAGAGATAGAAACGCTCGCCCCTGCCTCATCGACGCCATCTCCTTGTCGAGCAGGACTATGTTGCTGTCCTGATCGAACTCCACCCCACCCAGCAAAAGCTGCATTAGGAGAGGAAAAATACCGGTTATTTCCAGTGTTTAGGTTACCGAAGTGTAACCTTAAGAAAAAGAAAGACGAGTACCTCATACAACAGGTTCGATGAGTCAGTTTGAGTTGAGCTAATGCCTGCAGCCACATCTAAACAAGGAAACACTGAAGTTTAACAACATAAATAAAATGAGTCAGTGCTGACAAAATGTCAGGGCTCAAATGAACTCCTGTTATGCCATTTTGATACAAACTGCGCTGCATATGCAGCTCTTAATGGCAACTTTAAATTTTTCCTCTTTTCATCACAGCCATGCCAGCAGACCTTCTGTTTTTACTCACCTCGCAGCACCTGCTCAAAGCAAAGCCACAAAATGACCTGGAGGATCATATTCAGTTGGGAGCCCACAGTCATTCTTCTTTTGATTATTATCGGCAGATAATACACCATCATCTCCTCACCTCCACTCTTCCTACTACTCTTCTGCGACTCCAGGCAGACGCAGCTTAGACTGAATACCTTGCATTTTTCCAGCTTGGAAAAACGGACCAAAAGCCAGTTGGCTGTGATGCAGAGCACACAGAAATGGTTAGAAAGGCTGGTTCTTCAAAAGTTTTTCAGCTAGCAGAGCTCAGAGAGGCAGCTTATTTTATTGTGCAAATTTTCAGCATAAACATCAAAGACAATATTTTAATACACAATATATTCATAATGAAAAAAAAAGACTAAATGCAAACAAACTGCTGTGAAATTAATGTAAGCTAACTGCAACTGGAGTAGGCATAATTTAATACTTAGTATATGTACAAACTCCTGGCAGGAAAACAAACACAGAAGCCATGTGTGTGAATGAGAGGGAGACGGGTGTAACAATGAAGCTGCAAGGAGTAGATGTAGTCAGAGTAGGTGACTTTAAATACCTGAGGTCAACCATTCAAAACAATGGACAGTTCACAACAGAGGTGATGAAGAGAGTGCAGGCAGGGTGGAGTGGATGGAGATGAGTGTCAGGGGTGATTTGTGAGAGAAGGACAGCAGCAAGAGTGAAAAAGGTTTACAAGATGGTAGTGATACTATGATGTATGGTTTGGAGCCTGTGGCACAAAAAAAGAAAAGAAAAAAAGACAGGAGGTGGAGCTGGAGGTGGCAGAGTTTAAGCTGTTAAGACTTTCACTGGGAGTGACCAGGATGGACAGGATTGGACATAAGTACATCAGAGGCACAGCTCAGGCTGAGCGGTTTGGAGACAAAGTTACAGAGGCAAGGCTGAGACAACCTGGACATGTGGAAAAGAAAGATAGTGGATATACTGGACAAGGGATGTTAAAGATGGAGCAGCCAGGCAGGAGGAAAAGAGGAAGACCATGGAGAAGATTCATGGATGTTGTGAAGGAGGACAGGCAGAGGGTTGGTGTGACAAAGGAGAATACTAGGGATGGGCTGAGATGGAGGCAGATGACCCACTGTGGCAACCCCTGAAGAGAAGAGGAAGAAGAAAAAGAAGAAATGGACAAACTCCCAAGCCTTGATTTGATTTGCGTGCCACCCATACCAAGCCAACAAATGCATACAGTCCCCTTACTCCATGCTGGTGAGAGATCTTTATCTAAGATGTATTCTGGCCTGACACAAATCAGCAGCCTTAACAAAAAAATGATCAGACAAATGAAGAGAAACACAGAGAAGAGAAACATGTTTGGCTTCAGAACTGCCTTATTTCGTCACAGCATAGATTCAACAAGGTCGAGAAAGACTGTGTGGGAAACTCCCAGGAGACTAGCAGTTTCTGCAATACCAGCTCTTCTTGGCACCAACAACCATTCCACCTTCAAAGCCACTTAAATCACCTTTCTTCCTCATTCTGATGCTCAAAAGGATTTGTGTCAACAAGTAGTTGAACAGGTGTAAATCAAATACTTTTGAGTGCAATATTTAATTTGATTTTTTTTTTTAATGTTATGTAACTTGCCTTGGGCCCCCCTGCAGTAGCTTCACGGCCCACAAGGGGGCCGCGGCGCAGGCGTTGGGAAACATCTGATTGCGAGTTGGAGAAGCCGCAGTAACACAGCTTCACCATACGGACGCAGTAGCGCGCCCTGGTGCCAGTGAATGTGCGGCATTTGCTCCCTGAAAAAGTTTATTTACTTCCGGTGAGCAGTTTAGCTCCTTGTGAATGATAGAGTAGTGGAGCAAAAGGTAACCGTACGTGTTTATTTGTCACCTTTAAAGCATTGCGTTTATTTTGCATCACTGCCAGCCATAGTAATAACTCAGTCGACACAGTTTTACAGTTGAATTTGTGCTCTAGGGGACGGAAGCCTGATAGCTACTGTACGTGCTAATGCTAGCTAATCATAACCGTGAAAGCAACACAGCTAATATGATTAACGCTGTAACTCAGTAATCTTAGCATTCTGCCATGTAAATGAACTTACAAATAATGTACCTGAAGCGTAGTGCACCAGTGCTTTTGAGCAGCTGGCATGTTATCTGCTATTTACATTGTACACAATAAAACAGTCGCGTAATAAACAGCGCAAAAGATTAAGGCAAGAAACATTAAAAAAAGCAAAGACTAAGAGAGAGATGTGTAAATTTTGTTTGTGTCAGCCCCCCCCCACATAGCTGCTTACAATAGTTCGCAAGATTTGTTGTAAACACACTTTCTATTTGTAAGTATGTATATGATATTTATTCCCATAGTTAATTAACATTAAATGTGTTAGAATCATTTACATTCATGCTATCATGAGATTTCTAATAACAACCAGTCATGAATTCTATTCCAAAATAATTAAGAGTTCAAGAGTTTTCCCACCAAAACATTCTGCTAATTTTTCATCTATAAAAAAAAAACATCTTATGTGTTATATATTTATATAGATTCACACTCCAGTAACATTCACTGAAAACTGAACCTTATTAGCTTATGGAATTCCAGATTTATCACAGTTGTATTACTTTCACCTAAATGTACTAAAAATATACTAACATCCGTGGATACGTGTTGATCATTGTTACTTTCAAAAAGACAAGCAGCAAAGATGGAGTCCAGTGAGGAGGGTGGCCTCAGTGTCGGGGGATCTGTGGGTGAGGAAAACTACTTCCTGGGATACACCTTCACGGACCGCTCCCACTCGAGCCGAGTGGTAAAGAGCATCATGGATCTGTGCCTAGAGGACGGCCTGTTTGCTGATGTCACCATTACCGTTGACGGCAAAGAGTTTAACCTGCACCGCTTGGTGCTCTCTGCGCAGAGCAGCTACTTCCGCTCCATGTTTACCTCCAACCTTAAAGAGTCCCACAACCGCACTATCGAGCTTAAGGATGTCAGCGCTACTGTCTTCCAGCTGCTGATTGACTACATCTACCATGGTACCATTAAATTGAGGGTGGAGGACCTGCAGGACACCTATGAGATGGCAGACATGTACCAGCTGACTGCTCTGTTTGAAGAATGCTCACGCTTCCTCTCCCGAACAGTGGAAGTCAAGAACTGCTTACAGGTGACTTACTGATTTGTTTTGTTTTACCACAGTGTCTCACAGTTCTTAAAATACGAGTAATCCCTTTTTTTTGTCCAGGTGATGTGGCTTGCAGACAGACACAGTGATCAGGAGTTGTATACTGCAGCGAAGCACTGTGCTAAAATCCACCTGGCTCAGCTGCACCAGACTGAAGAGTTTCTAAATCTGCCTCTCTGCCTGCTCTTGGACATCATCAAAGGTATCACACTTGGCTTCTCTTTCACCAGGTGCCAAACTAACCAGTATTTTACACATTTTTATAAATATATAATTAGGTTTCCTTTGTTGCAATTAACAAAAAAAACAAACGATGAATACATAATAACAAAACCAAACAAAATCAAATAAAAATATGGGTGCTCCTCCGCATTGAAAGAAACCAGTTGATCCCGTTCAGGCATCTGACAAGGATGCCTCCTGGGCACCTCTTGTGTGAGGTGTTCCAGGCACGTCCTACTGGGAGGAAGCCCCGGGGCAGACCCAGGAAACGCTGGAGAGATTATGGGAACGCCTTGAGGTCCCCCTGGATGAGCTGGAGGAGGTAGCTGGGGAGAGGGAGTTCTGAACTTCTCTGCTTAGGTTGCTGCCCCTGCAGCCCTGCCCTGAATAAGCAGAAGAAATGGATAGATGGATTTTTTTTCCATGGGCCAGTAAAAAAAATACCTGAAGCCAGTAAAACTCTGAGCCATTGACCCGGGGTGGTTGTGATGATACTGATTTATTATTAACATTAAATATTAACATCAGTCGTTAGCATGTACACAATTAGAACATCTATTTTCTGTAGCAGGAAACAGTTGCTCAAACCACAAGGAAAACCCCAGCTCTGAGAATGTTGATATGCTTGCTTTTCTTCATGCTCCTTTAAAGGCTTATAAAAACACACTTTTTGACTACACTTAAACATGCAGATACACGCACAAACTCTCTTTTTCTTTTTTTTTTTGCGTCTTACTGATTTAAGAAAGCTTTTTAGAGGACAGAGTGAAGGCTATATATAGGCTATATCTCATTTTATTTGACATTATGGCGCACGTGACTATTTTTGCATGTAAGAAAATGTTTTCTTTTGCCCTTTTTAAAGTTTTTATAATTTTAACATGCAAGAAACATTATTAATAGAAAAAACTCCCCTCATCTTCTGAATTTGTTTCAAACATACCTTGTGTTTGTATTCAGATGGTGTTCCAAGCTCTCAGAATCCAACAGTAGCCATTGAGTCATGGATAAATCACAATAAAGTTGAGAGAGAGGAGTTTGCTTGCATCCTCCAAGAAAATCTTAAGGTAATTTTGTCTTATATAAAGTTTTTTTTTTTAACTACATTTTTTTGAAAAGATTTGTAGTGCTGATGTTCCCTTTTTTTCTCCATGTCCAGGAAATTGGTGAGAATGTCCATATTTACCTGATTGGGAAAGAGGAGACGAGGACTCACTCTCTGGCCGTGTCACTGCACTGTGATGAGGATGATGCGATCAGTGTGAGCGGCCAAAACAGTTTATGTCATCAAATCACTGCAGCCTGCAAACATGGAGGGGACCTATATGTGGTTGGTGGTTCAATCCCCCGACGCATGTGGAAGTGCAACATGCACACTATGGACTGGGAGCGTTGTGCACCACTGCCTAGAGACCGCCTCCACCACACCATGGTCTCTGTCTCCACTGAGGATGCCATCTACTCGCTGGGAGGTAAAACGCTGCAGGACACACTCTCTAATGCCGTCATCTATTACACAGTTAAGGACAACATGTGGACAGAGACCAACCAGCTGGACACTGCAGTGTCAGGGGCTGCTGGGGTTAACCTGGGAGGTACCATCTACCTGCTGGGAGGGGAGGAGAACGACATGGACTTTTTCACAAAGCCTTCCCGTCTTATTCAGTGCTTCGACACCTCCTCCCAAAAGTGCCAGATCAAACCATACATGCTGCCGTTCGCAGGCTGCATGCATGCAGCAGTTCACATGGACGTGATCTTTATCGTAGGGGAAGGAGACTCACTGGTGTGCTACAACCCTCTGCTGGAGAGCTTCACCCGCCTGCGATTCCCTGAAGCGTGGAGCTGCGTTCCTTCACTGTGGAAGGTGGCCAGTTGTAACGGCTGTATATACGTCTTCAGGGATAAATGTAAGAAAGGAGACGCAAATACGTTAAAGTTTAACCCGGCCACTTCTGTCGTCTCCGTAATCAGAGGTATAAAGATCCTCCTCACAAACTGGCAGTTTGTTTTGGCCTAACCTCTCCTCTGGATGTTCACACTGTGGTCAAAACACCTGCCACAGAGAATCAGGGAAGACTATTGCCAAAACTTCACACATGGAGGCATCCTGTGAGGAGACCTGTCCCCTAGATGTATTTACTCAGCTGGGACACATATTCCATTCAGACTTTACCACTGGCCCAGCAACAACAGTTCAGCGGTGTGTCGCTTGTATTACGTGTCTTATTGTCGGTTCCTTAGCTGCGAAGTCAATTTGTGGTGATGCTGTAAACAATGATGAACTAATCTATCGTTTCCTGTGCATTCCTCATTTATTGACACGCATGAAAAGCTTCAGTGTAACAATGTTATTCAAGAAAAAAAAAAGTCCTTCACTATATTGTGATTAAGTGTGTCATGATATTGTAGGTCAAATATCATAGAATGTTTTTAAAGTGCCCAAATTGTACTCCTCGTTTTCAGGCTCTACTAGGGCCTGACTCGCTACTCGAATAAGTTTACATGCTTTAATGTTGAGAAACATTGTTTTTTCAGACGATTGCCACAGCTTCTGTTTTTACTAACCGAAATGCTCCATTTTAGCAGCCTTTCTTTTTAAAGCCCAAAGTGTCTGATCGGCTGGTTAGACTGATGACAGTGAGGCGAAGTTGGATCTGTAAATAACCAGTGTGGCCCTTCAAAGGGACTTTTATTTTTTTGAACGACCATTTTACATGTAAATATGAATTAAACAATAGCTTTGACTTATGTGAATGGTAATTTTGTCACGCAGTGTTGTTGTTATCAGGGTTTTAGCAGTGAAGAGCAGCAGGCTGCAGAGTGACATGAAAAGTTTGCATTAGTCTCACCGGCTTTTGTGAGAACAGATTTATTGGGACTCAAAGGAGGAAACAAAGGAGAGATGCAAATATGATCTTGGACACGATAAGGGTGGGATAAAATATTATTAATACAGCATATATCGTGACTTCCTCTTGCACTACAACTATTGATACTCGGATCCATCTATTTGTTAATTTTTTTAACGGCTTATCCTATTCAGGGGGCCCTGGAACCTATCCCAGGTGTCACGGGACAGGAGGCAGAGCACACCTTGTGCAGGTGCCATCAGAGGGCTGAGAGCTAGAGATAGGCAACCATTCATGTTCACATTCACACCTATGGCCAGTTTAGAATCATCAGTTAACCTGCTTATCCAGGGCCGGGTTGCGGGGGCGGCAGCCTAAGCAGAGAAGCCCAGACCTCCCTCTTCCCAGCTCATCCAGGGGCTCATCAGTTAACCTAATTTGCATATCTTTGGACTGTGGGAGGAAACCAGAGTAGCTAGAGAGAGCCCATGCAGACACAGAGCATACACACTCCACATAGAAAGAAAGGGAAATTTGAACCAAGGACCTTCTCGCATCACTGCATTTTACGTTTTATATTATAACTTTGTGGTGGAGCTAATTTAAACGTAAGTTACAGAGACTCACAGGGAGCTAAATTGTGACATTGAATTCTGACATTATAGTAGGATTTACATTTTAATAATGATCGTAGCTCATGTATCTGTGTATGTCTGTAGGTACTCTGTCCCTTCCTTTACGGGTGGGCCAAAACAAAACTTTGCATGAACATCGTCACACATACTGTGATCATTAACAGCTATATGTTTTTCAAAAAGATTTATTATAAATCCCAATTCTTTGGATTTTCCTATGTTCATCTTGAATGTGATGGTATGTTCTCCATTTGGGTTTGTTTCATGTCACGTTCGACGTACCCTGTCTTGACGTAATTTAACAATCACCAGAATTTGTATCTGCAACAGAATTTTGTTTGAGTCACCTCTAAGTACGGAATAAAGACTTTAAAAAAGTACCACAAGCTAGTAATAATAATAAGATATGCACTGACACCACAGTGCTTAAATACGTAATCCGTACTTCTTTTTTTTTTTACTTATGCAGATATTGTGAAGTATTACAGAGGATTGTCTTGCAGGGTCACTGTGTTGTGGTACCATCGTATAGTATCGTACCAGGAGCTATTCTGTGATTTCCCATGAAATGATGGTGGAATGAGTGTAATTAAGACAGCTCCAATAACTTTTTAAAGGCTAAATTACACATCAGGCAGCTGTTACGCCTGTGTCACCTAGTGACATAGATAAGTCAGAGAAAAAGCCTGCGTTACAAACGAGGCAGTTCTGGTAGTTTAACTGAGGTGTTTTCTGAAGGAGAAAAAAAAAACTTTAGGTTTTCAAACCTTTTACATGCACTAAATCTGACTAATTGAAGGATAGTGGAAACCCATTAAGTATAATAGGGGCACTTTAAGTTGTTGTGCTCTTAGACATGATAACAAAGGATGTTTTCTAACTTTTCAAATTTTTAAGATTGTATTTTTTGATGTACACTGTACACGTTCAAGTCAACTGTTATCTGAGATGTTAAATATATTGCTGTAGCTACAAGCTGTGAGTGGTTGTTTTGATATTTATAGCCTTTAATGAATTAACAATCTGTTATAATTGATCCTGTGTTTAGATAGAGTGATGCACTTACAAATTGTGCCGTGTATGTACTGGAAACATTTCCTCAAAATAGACTTACTTTTGCAACATTCATCTTTGAACTGGTAATACTGATAGCAAATGGCCTGTTTCTGTCCTTGTGAGAGAAAAGGGGCATTGGAGGAGATAAAGCTACTACGCAGACGCCAAAACTTTGATCCCATTGATGTTTTTGAAGGGGGCTATGCAGCTGAAACCCAAGCCCAGTAACATGTCAGACTTTGTGAACTATTCTAAGCATCAGTTGCTGACGATGAGATGAGGGGTGGGGGTTTCTGGGACCACATATGAGCCTCCATAAGGACTCCCAATAGGAATTCAAGCTAAGAGCACCATAAGGCAGACACTTCTTGAATTTTTCGATATAAGCTGCTCACAAAACGGTGTCGCAGTGTCACAGCCGCACGTGAGACTCCGGTCGGATGTTTTTGTGGATGAGTGTTTTTAACTCTACAGAAGTTTGTGATGTCACACTTGCAGTTGGTCCTTGAGTGCGGTTTAGCGCAAAGGTAGATTGCTAGGAGCTGTAGTGACCTTGGGACAGTTTGCTGAGGGCAGAACATAATTCCTGAAGGGACACATGGTTTAGAGTGACAGGGCCATCTGCTGTAGCGCCAGCAGCAGGAGGAAGGTGGAGGGGGTTGGACACAGGGGTGCTGAGAATTCCTTTCGCTGGGGTGTGGAGGGACTAGATATTCTGGGATATCACTGCTATCACACTGCTTGGGAAACATTTTTCTTTGACGTGTTTCAAAAGGAAATCCGAGAGAGAATTTTGCAAACACTTAATGGTGAAGGGGAAACATTGCTCGGTTAAATGGGAAGGATATTTCCTTGGCGCTCTCCATAAAGCGTTTGGTAATAATGGTCTTGGTGTTTTGCCGTTTTACTTTGGTGGATCCAGTTTCCTTTCCATCTCAGCACAGCCGGAGCTGATAGAGCGGGATCTGGTAGGCCTTCTGGCACAAGCCTCTCAGAGGATCATCTTCAAGGGATCTTCTTTGGAGTTGTACTGTTCATGGCACGGATCTACTTTCTTGCTGCCTCACTGAAATTGCATGGCCTAAACGAATGAATATTTTTATGAGGCGCCTTGCTCCAGAGATGGGCCAGGACCAAACAAAGCAGCAGATAGAGAAAGGTCTAAGGTTGTATCAGTCCAATCAGACAGACAAAGCTCTGCATGTGTGGACAAAAGTGCTGGAAAAGACTTCAGATCCCGGAGGAAAGTTTCGGGTGCTGGGGTGCCTGATCACAGCTCACTCAGAAATGGGAAAATACAAAGATATGCTCAAGGTAGGCTACCAAAACCACAGCAAGCTACATATTATAGTGTAGGGTAGTATTTCTGTAAAGTAATAAAGTAGTAAAGTATGTAAAATATCTCAAAATGATTACAGCTTATACTTGTATAGCTCATATTCCTCTAGTCTATTATTCATGTTAAGAAATTAGTAATTTTTTTCATACTGTATGATTATATTTTCTGTTATGCAACCAGCAGTAGGTGTGTGTATCTGTGGTTCCTGTTGCAGTTATTGAATGTCACTGAATATCTCATAATTTTAAATGTCATCATGTCTGCCGTGGAGTGCAAAGGTTTATGCAGTTGTAGCATTTTAACATTTCCACAATGTGTCAGTGATTATTTAATGAGAACAGGTCAAAGGTTACCTTCTTCCACTTACAGCGATCTTGAGAAGCATGGGTTAATTTGTGGCTTCCACATGATGCGGAGTAAATAAGTGCCCTGCAACCTAAGTATGAGTGTGGGGTGTCTTGTTGACATAATCCTCCTTCCTGAAGCAGCGCCCGCTCTCACTAACTAAGCCTTAATGAGGACTTTAAAAAGTAGGGAATGAATTTAACAGATACTTTTTAGTTTTTATTTGTGTCAAAGTGAAATTAAGACGTTTTCCCTGCAACATTTATCCTCTTACTTTCTGTGCAGTACGCCCTTGAACAAATTGACACAGCCAGAGAAATGGAGGACCCAGACTACCTGACAGAGGGCTACCTGAATTTGGCACGCAGCAACGAAAAGCTGTGCGACTTCCAGAAAACAGTGTCCTACTGTAAGACCTGTTTAAACATGCAGGGTACCACTGTCAGCCTGCAACTCAATGGCCAGGTATGTCTTAGCATGGGCAACGCCTTCCTGGGTCTCAGTGTCTTCCAGAAGGCCCTGGAGAGCTACGAGAAGGCCCTGCGCTATGCACACAACAACGATGACAAGATGCTGGAGTGCAGAGTCTGCTGCAGTCTGGGAAACATCTATGTCCAGCTTAAGGTACTCAAAAAAGCTGCTTTTTATTCAACTGATGGGAATTTAGCTGAGTTGAAGTGACACTTGTTTGATCTGATTCTCAGCATTACTTTTTGCTTAATTTCTCTATAAATGAGACATTACTGACATTAATACTGAGTAGGAAGTGTTACATACTTTGGTCGTTGCAAACGTCTCCACTGTGTTATTTGATTAAATCATTCACTGGACTACACGTGTGATTGCACAATCAACAAGGATTTTGCCAGCGTATTCACAGAGTATGACAACACTGCAGAGCATCTGAACCGACATCATCAATGGCTAGCCTGTGAGTTGGCTGGCTGGTGTGGAGGTTTTTTTTGTAGTACCCTTGATATCTGAGATTTGTAGATGTAATCCTCTGGCTTCCCAGGGAGGATTGGTTTCAATGGGATAGTGATGAAGTTCTGTTTAAAGAATGCACTTGTATCACGCTATTTTGTGACACTACAAAAAAAATGGGGACACACAGGCTAACAGGCCCTAAATTTCTGGTCTTTTTTCTAAATCCTGTCTCATGTTCAGATAAATATAATCCAAAGTGCTAATGTTCGTAGTATCTAAAAGGATATGGCGCCATTTCTGGTGTCACCTAAGTCATCATTCACATCTGCCAACAGGACTTTGAGAAAGCCCTGTTCTTCCCCTGCAAAGCGGCCGAGCTTGTCAATGACTACGGCAAAGGTTGGAGCCTCAAGTATCGAGCCATGAGCCAGTACCACATGTCTGTAGCCTACAGGAAACTGGAGCGCCTGCAAGATGCCATGGAGTGCTGTGAGGTATTGTTTTACAACACATCATTATTGTCCTCGGAGACAAACTTACATAACTCGGAGCCTCTCACACTTTTTGGCTTCCTCGCTCTCTTGCTGCGCCCCCCTCCCCGATGCCTTTGGTTGCTCTGAAGTTGGAGCTGCAGAGACAGTAGATGGTGCGCTGCTGACAGGTGCAAGTGGCAGTTGTTCTTTTGTACGAGACCTTGGAGCCTGACAAAAATATGCTCGCAGAGGCGCGATTTAAAGAGTTAATGAAGAGGGTGGCTTTGGTCTTCGCTCTGTTCTAATTATGTACTGGGGGTTCAAAAAACTTGATGTCATTGCCTTGGAGTGTAGAAATATAGTAACAAGACAGCAGGATGCATTTCAGATTTATTACATTTAGCCAAACAATTTACATAAATGGAAATGTTCAGAATACCAGGGATAACATCTTTTATTTATCGCATCACTCCTTACTTAAAATACACGCTGCAATACTAAATAAATCTGTGTAATTGTAGTTTAAGAAGACGGATCAGACATCAGACTCTCCTGATGTCTGATTTTTGTACGGGTAAATAATCTGTCTTGTGCTTCAACAGGAATCCATGAAGATTGCTCTGCAGCATGGTGACCGGCCTCTTCAGGCTCTGTGCTTGCTAAACTTTGCAGACATTCATCGCTGCAGACAAGATGTTGATGTAAGGTGCCAATATTGCATCCATATGAATGTAAATTTTCAAAATTGGTCACTGAGGATAAAGTTCCGTCCATTATACTTAGATGTCTTTACCAGTGCAGTTGATTTATTTGGGTTTTTACTCTTCATATATTTAGAAAGCATTCCCTCGTTATGAGTCTGCACTGGGTATTATGACTGAGATTGGAAACCGTCTTGGACAAGCACACGTCCATCTGGGAGTCGCAAAGAGTTTTCTTCTGCAGAAAGAATTCGATAAGGTGCCTGCAATTACATACAAATCTAAATTCTGATATTAAACACACACAATGTTTTATTAGTACTCAAAACAAATGCGGTATTCATGAAGTGTCCCTGTTTATGTGCCAGGCTCTTGATTCCCTGCAGCGAGCACAGGAATTGGCAGATGGAATGGGAAACAAGGTAACTGAATAGGACAAGAGCTGCAGTGATAGCTAATCCATCACTTAAATGAATTTAGCCATTCTAGAGTCTTTCATTCACCGTTGTGAACCTAACCTATTGAGTTTGTTGCTGTTGGTTGAAAACCAGACATTCAAAGACTTCAAAGACTTTGTCACTGGTTTCAGATGTTTTTAAGCTATAAAGCAATGACATCATGACTTTTTCCCTTATAAAAGCTGTGCACACTGAAGGTTCACTGCCTGAGTGAAGGGATTTACCGGAGCCAGGGGCAGCTGAACGAGGTCAGAGAGCAGGTGGTGAAGTTCCTCCAGTGTGTCGAGGAGCTAGAGCTCTACTGCGGCATGTGTGGAGAGTCCATCGGGGACAGGGACCAAAAGCTGCAGGCCTTACCCTGTTCCCACATTTTCCATCTCAAGTGGGTGTCTGCTCAAATCTTGCCTGTTATTAATCTTTGCAGAAATAATCCTCGAAAGTTGATTCTTTTCATCTGTTTGCAGTGTTTTTAGTGGGAGAAATGTTTCTTTAGTCTGCATGACACAAATGATGAAATGTTTCTCACACTGATGCATCAAGACTGCAGAAAAAGTGTTGATTGGGATTTGGATTTTTTCACATTATATTTCATGCTGGTATTCAAATTTAGACATACTTTTAATTTAATTTTATTACTTTTGTTTTTTTTTCCTTTCAGGTGTCTGCAGACAAATGGGACAAAGGGTTGTCCCAAATGTTTCAAGTCCTCCATGAAGCCGGGATTTGTGTGATTGCGGGGCTGCGTTTGTGCGTCGGATCTGCAGACACAGCGTGGTGCCTCACAGGCTCCTGACTGATCTGAGAGAAGCAGGCAGCCTCAGGATGTGCTGCGGAGTAATTTCACTGCTCTGTGCAGAGGATGCTGAACTGAACCCAGAGGGTCGTAGAGTTTGGCTCAGAAGACACGATCAAGGCATCCATCAGCTGACAGAGGAAGTATAACTGACACAGTGTTACAATTCAAGATAAGCTGAAGCGCCTACGTCGTCTCCGATGACCGGCCATTTGTTGCAGCATTTAAACAGGAGATGGACCGTGAAAAGAACATTTGCAGCTTAGTGGGTTTGTTATTTTATACGCTGGAATTTAGTAAAAAGTGAGATGAAACAATTTCTCCCTAGACTTAGTCACACGGCTTGCTGTTCAGGTTCATTACTAACTTTTTAAAGCACAACACCTTGTTCTTTACTCAACAGTTGAGCCTTATTTATTATTGTATCCATGTACATACTCTTCTCGTGGTAATCTGTTTTAAAAGTTTGATTTATTTGACGTGTTTTGTAAATCCTGAAACTAACTAAAATCTCTTAACCATTCAAAAACTAGTATGTCTTTACAAAACAGGTACAAGCAGCTGTTTTCTTTTGTCCTTGTTGACAGAGATCAAGGAGCCAGCCAGATTCCTTTTCCTTTCATTTCTGGGAATGTTTTACATTCATTGATTGAAAAGTCATTGAGAGAAAAACCTGCTGGGAAAGGATCTTTGACCAATCACACACGTACACACAGTTAATCGGGGCAAACACATTCAGTGTATTTTAATCTAGTGTATTTGTAATATGGATGAAATGGTAAAATCTCTGTGGTTGTTGTAAGATTATTTACTTGCAAAGGCACTAAGTAGAGCAACTGAGATATCATATCAGTGAGTGGTTGCATGTTTGTTATTTACGACACATCAAAATATGCATCCATGTAACTGCCTATGTACTTATTTCTTTACTTTTTTTCTTATTTAGTGGCTTTTATTATTCATATTCCCTAAAAATAATTTCTAAGGAATGATATGGAAAAAGCTGCCATGGCTTCAGGTTTTTCATATACAGCAGCATTTTTTATTTCTCAAAAACTGAAGCTCCTTTCACTAAATTTCCTGCTTCATGCTTTAGAGCCCTCTCTCTGTGCAGTTTTTAAGTATGTTGGCAGAGATGAGTGAGAGCGACACATTTACAGAACTTTTACTGCACAAGCACTTATATTTCTGATTATAAGAGCACCACTTGACCTTTGCTTCTAAACAGCATCTGGTTCTTATTTGAGCGCTCTGCATTCAAAATAATGCTGATTCACTGTTTACCTATAGCCAGTCGGTGTAATGCACAGTTATTATCTGTAGTTTATTCTTGTTGTCTTGTCTGGAGTATAAAAACAACTTTATTGACAGTACAGCCACTCATCTTTAACAATTTAAACTACCTCTGTTTTTGCCTTTGAGGATAAACGCAGTAATACCGCAACATTTAAATACATGTAGATTTGTTATGTTTTTTCTAGACGTCATGTCGATATAACCGTGATTTATTTGATAATGTGTCAGTTATCCAGATGTGGATTGAACCCGGTTCATGAATTTTTCTTTTTGTCTGAGCTGAGGCTTAATTCATGTCTGAGAAGCTAGCTGACTAAGTCTGACTAAGATGCATTGTTAATTTATTTATGCATATAGTCAAACCGCATTATTGTGTTTAATATGGAAACAATTTATGGTGGTAAATAAAACACCCTGAAAGTGACTGCAAGTGTAACTCTTTTGTGATGGTTTGCATTTTTGTTGGTCATTTATGTTGTTATTTTTCACAACCACAGCTTCAGTAAGTGCTGTATTTTGTGTTTGACATTCATAATTAACCAGAACCAGAAATACTGGTTCAGCTTTTACTGAAACTTGGAACAGCTCTGAGTTACACCGCCTACAATCACAATGCCGGAAGTCTATAAAAGAAGGTTTCCCTTAAGCTCGCGTGACACAAACACTTCAACCTGATGGCTGCAAAAAACTCTTCGCCTTACGAGGACATAACTTGCCCTCAATGTACGGACATTTATTGCCTTCCTGTTCTTTTAAAATGTGGCCACAATATTTGTAGAGTTTGCTTATTTAAATTCTGGGAATGGAAAGGATTGCGAGAATGTCCTGTGTGCGGCCATGTGTCTGACACCGGGAGGCCTCCTATTAATCTGGCGTTACACAATATTTTAAAGGAACACAAAGTGCTTGTTATGACCAAGAATCAAGAAGAATGTTTTCAGCACAACGAGAAGTTGCAGATCTTTTGTCACAACGACGAAGAGCTCATCTGTGTTATCTGCCAGCTTTCAAAGGAGCATAAAATCCACGACTGCAGCCCAGTAGAAGAAGCAGCCCAACAGAAAAAGGTATGTAAAATGGAACTGGGTGGAGGGGGAGTTGGATACATACACCACAACAAATCCATTATTCGATTTACTGTATCATAATTATTTTGTTTGCAAAATCTAAGAAAAAAAAAAGTCCGCCTTTTTTATAATCTTAACTCATTGTGATATTAAAGAGATGCACATAAAAAATAAATGATCGGAACCACTCGTGTTTGTTTGAGCTCCAGATTTTTAATTTCTTAGTATATTTCAGGCAGAAATTTCAGCCAGCCTTGAGTCCTTGAAGAAAAAACTCAAATTACTGATCGATACAAAGGAGCAATGGGAGGAAATTAAAACCTACATCCAGGTAAAGGTTTTGGTGTGTTACCTGTGCTTCTACTTCTAATGCTGGCATTTTAACACTGACTCTTAGTGTGACATTTTCATTTTGCCTCCAGCTTAGATGGAAAAAAAAAATCACTCATCATTCTTTCTGTTCATAAAAAATCCCCACATTACCTAACATTACAGACACAGGCATGTGAAATTGAAACAGCAATCAAGGAAGCGTTTAAGGAGCTCCACCAGTTCCTACAGGAAGAGGAAAATGCCAGACTACAGGCGCTCAAACTGGAAGAGGAAACCAAGACCCACATCATGTGTAAGAAGCTGGAAAACATCGAAGACCAGATGAACGCTCTCTCCTCAACCATCAGTGATATTGAAACACTCCTCAAAGTACAGGATATGCAGCTTTTACAGGTACATTCATTACCATGATTTATTGAAAACTTCCTGGGATGGCCAAGCAAAAAGAGTACAATAAAAATTCCCTTTACAGGTCACCAGCCTGTCGCAGGGCTAACACAGAGAGACAGACAAGCATTCACACTCAAGCAATTTAGAATCACTAATTAACCTAACCCTACTAACTGCATGTCTTTGGACTGTGGGAGGAAACCAGAATACCCTGACAAAACCCACAGAGACACGGGGAGAACATGCAAACTCAACACATAAAGGCCCAGGCCTAGCTGTGAGGCAACACGCCACCGTGCCGCCTTTAAAAAAAAAAAAAAAAAAACAGACAGGTGATGCTATGCATGTCAAATAAACATTTAAATGAGACATAGCTGTGCACAGTCCTGATGGTTACATTGTACTGTTTTTGTACTGCATTAATAGAAAAGACTGTCTAACCCAACAATGGTGTAACACATTATTTTGTGAAGTCCTCTTTTGAAGCCTCAGGTTTTACTTTAAAGTCTAAATCATGTTCTGCCTCTAGCTGCTTGTATATGCATTCACCGATCACTCAAAGCAGCTTTATTGCTAATAAGGGTCAACATGCGGGCTGCTCATGTGAATTAAAAGCCTGCTGAGAGGAGAGTTGTTTAAAATTGTTCCTGTCATAGTTCTACTTAACATGCATTCAATGTTTTGCATCTCTGTATTTCAAGTCCTTGGGGTCGATATATCTTTCAGAGCTTTCACTGTGTATTTTCTAAATTGAGGGTCAGAAGGTTTACAGCACCTGTCATCATATAGGCTATTGCTGTTTGTACATATACAGTATGTGTGGATTTCAACCAGTGTACAGGTTTTATATCTTGCATCCATTTCCAATAATGAACACTACTATAGATGTGACTTTTGTAATGCAGCGTGTTCTTAATGTATTCTATTTTTTCACTTTCTTTCTTCAACTTAAGGACTATAAGAAGACAAAGAAAAGGTATGCAAAACCCACTATCT
>VUQJ01009561.1:6684-30015 GCA_015108635.1 Andinoacara biseriatus
TTTTCAAAAAGTTTTTTTTTTTTTTTTTTGGTTTTTTTTATTAAAAAAATGAGAATTATCTTTTTTTTTTTAGTTTGTCTTTATCTTTAATTTGTAGCCATATAAAAATGGAAAATGACAGGTAAGGTAAAACCTAACTGAATAAGTGACGGTGATTATTGAATTTGCATCAGTAATCAACATTAATATCACTTATGTCAGCCTAATTAATTAGAATACACCATAGCCTGAAAATGGGATGAGTGAATTTTTTGATGCCAGGTCAATTGAGCTCCATGACCTTTTTGGTTTCTTTCTGTTTTGCACTTAATTTTATATTATATTTAATTGTGACTTTTTTTAACCTTTGCTTCTACTCAGAAAAGATGATGTTTATTTGTCACATGCACAGTGATACACAGTACAATGTACAGTGAAATGTTTTTTGTACCTGCAGCCGATAATAAGTAGTGAAGAGAAAAACAAACAAACAAACAAAACAAGACAAAAACAAAAAAGAGAAATATATGTATATATAAATAAGAAGAATAAAAATAGGTTATTCACACTATACACTATACACACTATATATAGATAATATAATAATTTACACTGTGCATTGTGCATAATAATCCAGTTTAGGGCTCGGAGTTGAGCAGACGGATGGCTCACTCACTGCTTTTACTGTCCTTTGCTGTATGATTGTGTTTTGGTACCTAAACTGCAAGGTTATGTTTGGACAGCAGGGTATGACCCACTGGTGAGGAATAATAGGGAATGCAGGCGACTAGGGAAAAACATGGAGTGAGACTTTATCAAATTATTGACTCATGTCCATCCGTCTTCTTATCAGTTTGAACTCAGTCTTGGGTTCAATGGCAGCTGGAGCCCATTCCAGCAGAGTCATTGGGTAAGAAGTTGGGTACACCCTCAACAGGTTGCTAGTCTATCTTAACCAACAGAAAGAGACAATTATTCACACACATTTACACCTGGGGCCAATTTAAAATCACCAATAACAGTTTACATTGTTCTCCAACAATAACATAAATCATGCCAGTCTAATCAATTATTGTAAACTGTAGCTACAACCTGAAAATGAGAGAAGCACCAGGAGATGTAGGTGGGTCAAAGATGGGGTACAGGTTTTCAGTCTTGGGACTAACACAAAGAGAGAGAGAATTTTTCTCATGCACATTTACACCTACAGTAGGGACAATTTAAAATCACCAATAACTTGCGTGTCGTTTGGCTGTGATAGGAAGCCCAAGAGAACCCAAACAGGAGGTGGTTTGAGCTCAGATCCTTCTTGCTTTGAGACCAGAGTGCACAGTTTATTGTTAAAGTCTGATAAAAAACTGGCTGCAAATGGGTTGTAAAGCATTGACTTTTTTCTGCTTCAGAAGTGGGGGATTCCAGAAAAAGTTAAAATTAGTTGGTTAGGTTTTAGATGATAAAGGCTTGCATTCAAGTACTCTGCTTCACAACATTTACCCCATATGCTGAAAAAATGTTGCTAATTTTTCAACCAGTGTTGCTAATTTGTGTTTTAATTTGATGCCGAGGGGTCCTGCACAGACATCCGCACATGACGATGACTCTGAAAATGAACAGTTTGTGCATATCTCTGAGACGGCTGCAGCTTTCACAAAACTGCAGTATTTTAAGCCCCAGGAGTGAATACAGGTTAATACAGGTTAATAAGGCACTGTCTCTTAACAATGCTATATGCTATATGTACTATTTTAATAATAAACAGAATGCTTATTTATTATTAAAATAATACATATCAATGTGGCTTCCTTGCATTCTGAAAATAGCATGACAGCGTTTTTACTTTCCTCTAAAGTACGCTCTGTTTAACTGTGGCTGTGCATGCGTGTGGGTGGATCAGTTTTGTGTGTGGGTGTCTCTACCTCCCTTTCCACACACACAGAGTGGAGGGAGACAGGTAGACAGGTGACTAATGTTATTTGATTTGAAAACAACTCCTGACACTCATGTGAGTGCAGGAAATGCTTTTGCAGCCATCGTCAACCCCGACAAAACAAAATGAAAAATGAGAGAGAGAGAAGCATCTTCGGAGACGCATCGACCACGGTGTGTTTTCTGTACAATCAATTCATTTACAAACTAGCACAAGTGAGCCGAATAGATTAGATCTGCCTCATAGATCGCCCCATTGTCACAAACACACAACTTTTTTTTTTTTCTTTTCTCATAATCAGCATCGGTGTAGCGTAATTGCACCTCGGTTACTGCCTTAACCTGACTTCTTAAATACAATGCAATCTTATTTGAGATAAAATACTATCAGAAATCTTGTTTTAAAAATGATACCTTAGATACATGTAATCTAGCTGAAGTCCATGTGTTTGACATAGACCTCAAATTAATTACTATCAAAATATTTAAGTCCGAAATCTGATTGGAATAAATATAATTTACATCGGGCTTTGATTGTTAAATCTGTCAGCAGGTAGAGGGGAAATTTGATTATTGTCCAGCCGCAGGTACTCATGGGTTTTATGATAATAAGGTTACTACTCTGCACATACAGTAAATGTCTTCCGTGATTTCCTGCCTTCGCTTGGTTTCTTCTAGCAGCCTCAGTCTGGCTTTGTTGAGTATGTGTACAGCGCGTGTGTCTTGTCTGTGTGAGGTAAGAGAGAGGGCTGCATGTCTTATTAATGGAATGTGAAACTATGCTGAGAGTTGTTAATAAGTCCACACAGGCCTGCGTACCGCAGAAAAATATTCTCTGACTGCTCGTGGTGTGAGCTGAAGTAGATCAGTTGCCATGTGTCAGTTTTCAAGATGACAGATCTGCGTGTATGTGGGTGAGAGAGAGAGAGAGAGATTATGAGCATGTGACCACAGTATGTACTGTGTGGGATCACTGTCACTGGGCTGGTGACCAGGAAGTAATGAAGCTTAGAAACTGTTAATGAGCACATCACCATGGCAACACACTACCTACAAGACATTTCATCAGAAAATGTCTTGACAAAATCACAACAATGAGAGGCAACCACATCAGAAGCTGACATTTGGTTTGTGGATATTATGTGTGTGTGTGTGTGTGTGTGTGTATATGGTCAAGTGAAATTGAGTGGTTGGGTTGCTCACTGTGTATGAACATATCGTAATAGGGTCATATTGCTGAGCAAATATCTGTTGAAATAAATCATTTTTTATTACACTAAAATAATGCACTTGAAATTGACAGCGAGCTACTTCCACTGGACAGTGCAAATAAACTTAAATTTGAACACACAGTATCAGGAGAGGAAATGTGGATTCCGGTAAGAAAATTCAAGATATCTGGGGCAGTCGTGATTTGAAGAGCATGCCGTATAGAGCTGGAGAAGGCCCTTTTTTTTGTGGCAGTTTTAAATTGGTTTTTGGTCTACTTAGGTATTGTTATGTGCTGGTTGAGGGCAATCATCAGCAAGGTTTGTAAAGAGGGTTGAAAAGGTCAGTCTATGAACCAGGCTCACAGAATGTACAGCAACCTGTGATTAGCTTTGCAGGTTGAATCATTCTTTGCTTCTTTTAGCTGCACTTCAAACAATAGTTAGCTTTTCTTTTCTTTTCTTTTTTGCCACCCACTTTTTTTCTAAAGCCATCAAGTGAAACTATGCTGAGAGCCGTTAATAAGTCCATACTGCCGTGGATACCACAGAAAAATATTCTTTGAATGCTCGAGATGTGAACTGAAGTAGATCAGTTGGCATGTGTCCGTTTTCAAGACACATGGCAACCTTGCAGGTTGAATCATTCTTTGCTTCGTTCAGCTGCATTTCAATTAACAGTTTGTTTGCAGGGTTTTTTTTGTTTGTTTGTTTTGTTTTGTTTTATCAGCGGAAACACACCTGTTTTATAAAGACAGCAAGCGGCAGGTTGACATGGCACATTTCAAAAGCAATCACGCTATTCTAGCCGTTAGTGTAATAAATCAAATGAGGTACAAACACGGGGACTTTAGGGAAAGCAAACGCGCTGATAAACTTAATTCCTGCAATTTGTGTCAAAGGGCCCAGATGTTTGGAAGATAAATTGGATGTGAAAACTCTGGATTTATGTAATTACAACAATTAAGCATCAGAGCAATGAATTACGTGTTTATATTAATCTGATTGTTTGTGACATTTTGTTCTAAAGTAAATTTGTATTTTTTTTTCCCTGGCACACCTCAACCTGACATCAACAGGTAAGTTTGTTGTTAATGGCCGTGTGAATCTTGTATGTCTGTCTGAGTTTTCTGTCATTCCGTCTCTTTGTGTAATGGTGTTCTTTCCTAATGATATCAAAAGTTTTTATACCTACACATAAAACTCCAAACTACTTTTGACTCTTTTTTTGACGGTAACAATTAATTATAATTTTCTTTAAAGGGAAACAGTCATTATATTTTTTTTCTTCAAAGGATAGATAAATTGAGTTACATAGGTCTGATTGCTTCTAAGAAGCTAAAGGTAACCAAATTATATGCTTCTGATTGCTTTAACTTGAATTAGATTTTACCGTAAGCCACTAGCTAATAATACCAAGTTTCCATGCACATTCATTCTGTCAGTGTGTCAAAACTGTTTAAGAAAAGAGGAGATGTAATTATGTATTATTCTTCTAGTGGAAAGGTGACAGCTGCTGATTTTAAGTTCAATATTTTGTAGTAGTCCTTCTTTCCTCTGTGGTGATGTGTGGATGTGTGGCAGGTGATTAATTTTAAAGGTGTTTCTTGTTATTTCCCTCATGGTTCTCTATTATGTCTCTATGTTATTTTATTTTTTCCACTTGGGTTAATCTATTGTACAGTTGCTGAGTTTGTATTGATATGTCAGTGTTTGTCGTGAACGTTAAACAGCATTTATTTTTGGCCTTCTTCGCTAATTATCAGGTTGTCTGGCATATTGGACAAAATGGTGTTAAATTGCCATTTCGGGATCTGGAGTGGCCGTTGTGTGTTTGGGTAGGTGCGTGTAGTTCCTATTGTTTGTCTCAGGTGTTTCAAAGTGGATTTAGAAGTTTCTTTAAAATCTGGCAGAGAGAATATTAAAACAGATGGCATAAAGTAGATTTTTCTTTCTCTTTTTTCTTTCTTTCTTTCTTCCTTTTTTTTCATTTCACTAATAACAGATGTGTGTGAGAGTGTTTATGCTTTCCTTCTTCTTGTCACATCTGTGCCTGTGAAGATTGCATTATTTTGCTCATGTCTTTGTGTTTCTAAATGGGATTATGGCAGCTCTGTGCAAAACAACCTAGTAGGCTGCACACTGTATATAAGATTACATACATGCAGATTGTATCCAGTTCAAAAGCATGTTTCCATTTTACTTGTGTCCACATGGCCTTTATTCAACTTTCTCAAGTTATTCATCATATTCAACGCCTTGTCCACCATGTACCATGAAACACCTTGAGCTCGTCGCAACCAAGCACTTCTTGACGTCATTATACATTTATGACTACCTTGGAGGGACGTTCCGGGCATCAGCTTGTCAGCAACTCATTAGTGAGAATGCAGGCAAATGGAACAGCTTGATACAGTATCCTGTCACCTTCCCCACCCTTACCCCACCCTTCACTTTAATGAGCCACATTTGCAAGGTGTGAGACAAAAAGGTTTCTAGCCCGTCCACATCAACATGACAGCTATTAGGAGACACCAACAGCTGTTGGAAGGTGGAATTGGAGATGAGGAAGCAAGAGAGGGAATGACAGGCTGAAGCAGTAAAGGAGGGAGTGGAGAAATGAGGAAAAGGGAGAGAAATAGCTGCCAGCCAGGGCAACAGACAATGAAAGAGATGGGAAGTACAGCTGGTGATGGTCATCCTGCTCCTTGGGCCATACTTGTCCTTCGTTAGACACATCACCTTGTTGGGGAATGAAGGATAGAAAAATGAAGGAAAAGCAAGAGGCAGGGAATGGAAAAAAGGTGATGCAAAAGGCCACCGGAGCACAAATAAGAATAACATAATATAGTGGCACCAACTCTGACATGTGCTTTCATTGCAGCAGTCATCTCATTAGCTTTGTCATTGCAAAGTCTGCTCAGGGCTGTTGTTACCATTAGCCATTTACAGAGTTCAAAAGAGTACAAGAGACCAAAAAGAGGACACAGACGGGAAAAGTTGGAAACAAATTTAAATTCATGGTAATGGATAGAGATTGAGGAATGGACATTGAGGGCGGGTCCATCATGTCACACCACCAAAAAGCTACAATTATGCCTTTTTAGAACTTTTAAAATATTGATATTGCAGTATAATAATGATGGTTAAGATGTGGTTTTATAATTACATCCTTTGAAACATGGATCATGATAAAACTGCATAATGTGTGATTTTTCTGAAGAAAGATGTGTGAAAAGAGTCTTTCTGTGTCACACTGAGAGAGAAAACCTTTGAGTTCAAATTGGGCTCGACTCTCATTGTCTCGCTTTCGTGCTTTTCTCACGCCAGCAGTGTGTTTTTAATTACATATATTAATCCTTTGTAAACCAGTGGCTTGTACACATAAAATCAAACATTATCACAGTTAAGACTTCAGTCACACAGGCCTAGAGACCGGTTAGCGACTATCTGGCAACCAGGGGTCACAAGGGAGAAATGCATATTCCCTGACTGGTTCAAAGTGGTGACTGGAGGTTGCTGGCTAATACGGAGTGATATCAGTCACAGAGAGGGTGCTTTACCAGATACCTCCTTGTGATTGTTTTGGTCATTAGTAGACTGCAACAGTCACTGTTTTTTTTGCACTAAAGATGCTGACATGTCTGCAAAAACTCAGCTTTTTGTTAACCTTAAAAATGTGCACCTTCAAAGTAAAAGTTGCACCTTACCACTGCAACCAACAGTCTGGCACAATTTGTAGTTCACTTGAAAAGCATTATTATGAATTGGTGTGTGTGTCCAAACTTTTGATTTGTACTGTAGATTTCATGAAACAGTGGAGAAGTGAAGCATTGGTAAAGGACATATTCACTGAATAAGGTATGAAATACATATATGGAGCCTTTCGGTTTTGTGGTAATTAGATCAGCCTGCTAGTCTAAACTCACAAGTTCTGGGCAATCTTTTCCTCCCCAGGCTTTATAGAAGAACTATTGGAGGTGAATCAGGGGAAACCAACTCGATCTAAACAGCTAAGTTCATATCCATGGAGACTGACTTACAAGTCCAGAAGGCTCATTAAAGCTAAAACTTTGTGTTCATTATTAAAAGTAGATGTAAATAATGCATTTCAGTCTCTGGTGCTGTGGTTAGAAAGCGGAGAATTGCAGTATGAATATTTAAATAGTACACTGCGTTATATTTAATTTCTTACTAAAGATGAACTGTGTGATATTTACTTGTGTCTCTGCTTGTTTCGTGAATGTTTACAGTATGTGTATGGGTCTCCAGCTTTTCAAGATGATTTATTTCTACAGTTAGACTGAAAAGATTTTATGCTGATATGTAAAGTTTGTAAAGTTGAAGGTTTTGGCTGCCTCTCACAGTGTGGGGAGGGGTAAACAGGATTTATTCTCTTAAGAAAAACTTTGAATGAAAAGTTGACACTTTTCTTTTTTTTTTACATGAAAGTCTTGTGTCTTCATTTTTCTTTTTATGGTGGCAACATGGGTTATTGACACTGAATTGACAGACATTCAATTGTTGCATTGTAAACGACTTTCAATGCAGTGCAATGGAACTCAAAGCCTGTACTGTTTAAGACCGACAGCGTGTCATGTCTTAATTCTGACATGAAAAAGATCCGCACAAAACTATTCAGCACAAAAGCTTCCACTGCCAACTACTGTACCTGAAGCTTCATCAAGGTGGACTACAATGCACCGCTCTCTCATTGTGTTTAAGATCAAGATTAAAACCGTCATTATTTTGAAAGAACGGGTTTATTTTTCCTTAAATAAAAATACATCGTTTCTAGATGTTATTATACATACAACATGTGTATACAGTTAAAGCATCTTTTAAAGGGAAAATGTGTTCATTTTTAGCCTAGCAAGTAATGTTTGCTGTGTGACTGATGGATCCTCCCCACCACCACCATCATCTTGCTCTCTAGTTTACTTTAATTGATTAGATACTGAGGTACAGCATTTATTTGGAAAACAAGTAACACAGCAATGGCTCATTCAGTGCTGCACTCATTTTGTGTTTAAATGCTTACTTTGCCCTCCCACGCATCACAAAAAAGAATACTTGCCTGAGACTAAATCTAGGAAAAAGAATCAAGCACAACATCCCCTGGCTCATAACAAATGAGGAGCTCACCAGCATGTGGTGTAAATTCTGCCATGCATGTCACAGTCTGGTTGAAATAACATCTTTATGACAAAAAAAATTTAAGTCTGAGATTTTTGTGTGAGTGTGTATTTTATTTCCGAATTGAATAAGAGTGAGTGGTACAAAGAGGATAAGAGGCAGAGAGGGAGAAGAACAACTTCAAGGACCCTACATAGAAGAAAAAACAGTACATTTCCATAGGTGATAAAGAGTTGAGCTGTGAGAGTCAAGGTGATGATGGGCGACAGAGGAGGATACAGGAATGTGAGAAAAAAAGAAATAGAATGGAAAAATAGAGCAAATGAAGGGCAAAAAAAATAATAAAGCAAGAAAATACAGAGACAGGTGATACTGAAAGAAAAGGTGGCAAATGAGAGATGGAGCATGTGAGAGAATATGAAGGTAGCTCAGACAGACATACGCAGGAAGAAATAAAATATGAAACAAGGTTTTGTGGAGAGACATGGGGAGTGTTACTGTCTGTTGGTTTTCTAAGCCTGTATAAAGACTTCAGGGACATAATGGATAAAGTGAGTTCCCTTTGTCAGGGAGATGCTGTTAGGTTGAAGCAAACACACGTGTTGCTTTAATGGATTGCCTTGACTTAAGCTACCTATATTCAAGCTTCAGGGTAAACCAAAAAAGACGTCCTTCTGCTTTTGCTCTTTGTGATGTTACTTTTACACCCACCTGGTGAGACTCAATTGATCTCTCCATCATTTATTCTCTCAGTTCTATTTATTCTGAAAGGAGAGGTCAGACGAATAGAACATAATGCATTTGTCTCTGATAGATTTGGTCATTTATTTTGAACAAGATGACCTGTCACTTCTCAGCACTGTTGTGTTGTGATGCAGGTGCAGTGTTCATGCACTAAATTTATGCTATTTACACATTAATTATGCTGCCAGAAAATAAACATGACATTCTTTGACCTTGTACTTTGCTTCCATTAGCGAATCAAAATTGCAATGAAAACTCATGCTGCAGTACAGTAATAAGCCGTGCTTTACCAGTTTCAGGGCAGGGCTGATGCATGGAGCCTGCAAATATGCAAAATACATGATAAAATTTAAGAATAACAAAAGCAATATTTGTTTTAAATTGTGTTAATTCACACTGATGTGCTGTTGTTCAAGGTTATCAGTGCTTATATTTTCATTAAAGTCTTGTACGTTAATTACAGTAAGTAATATTTTAACATGGTCAGCAAAAACATGTGCAACAGCTTTAGAGTAAATAGAAATGCTTTTAATTGTAGGAATTGTATTCACAATATAATATTTTTTGTAGTAATTCATTGTGAAAGTGACAATGCTTTCAAATGGCTAACGATTTTTTGGGTCAGATTGCAAGTATATTTGTTTTTTGAGAAAATAAGTTGGGTACATGTAAAAGAATAATGATAAAAGTATGAAAATAATCCATTTACAACTCCCTAGATATTATATTTTTACAGTATATTACATATACTGTTTTTAATCTACTTGTTCAATACTGTCACAGCTTCAGCTTCAATGCATGGATGCTAAAGAACGCCCTGGTTGTATCTCTGTGAAGCCATCAGCTTTGACAATATTCCATTATTTGACGCTGAAAATGCACTTATTACATGTTTATTACATGTTTAATTACTAGCTTAACATACCTTGAGGAAAGTTAAAGATAATTGTCCATCACAGAGATAAATTTCTAACTTTAACACTAATCTCTGTCTTTACTAATTGCATTCAATTGTAAATGCACAAATAAAGCATTTTTATCCTCTTGTGGAAAAAAAAAGAGTTCATCCTATTGTGTTACTCGGGTTATACTTGAGGGGTGGGGTGGGGGGGGGTGTTCTCCTCTGTCATCTCTTTTGCCCCATGCTGTTGCAACTTCTGTTTTCTCTGCAGTTGGCAGTGGCAAGCCATCGCTGTGATAGATCACTGTTATTACCACATATTCTCCATTACTGGATAACAACAGGACTGCCAGGAATGCTCACATGAGCACACGAATTGAACTTAAAGTCAAGAAAGACTATAGAAATACAGTAAACTCAGTCTCACATCAAAATCTATAGCTGGTAATAGCAGATCATTATTATTACTTTATTTTATTGGCCCATAAGTATCCTTCTATGAAACAACCATCTGTATCTCTCTTGAGTTAACAATATATCTTTCATTTTTGTAAGTTTTGTGCCTTATTTTGTTAATGATTCCAGAGGTTGTTTCAAGTCTATCCAGTAAAAGGTGGTTTTGCTGCGCTGCGGTTGCTATGGACACTGCGATTGCTGAGATTACATAGCTTAAATTTCAGTTCAATCATTGTCATTGTGCTGTGTAGTATTATTATTTTGTCATTTGTGTTTTTAATTTATTGTATTTTTTGCAACTGTTCAGTGATGTGGCAACACAATGGTACAGTTTACGTGGTAAACGTAACCCCTGTAAATGAAATAGTGGACACACTGTTTGCATCAGGATACAATGCGTGTGGACGCACTAGGATTACACGCACTTGTTCATACATAAATACACATGCGTGCGCTCATTTGAGCTATGCACAACGTGTTACAAACATACACAGCATGTATCAGTTACAGTGAAACTTAAGGAAAGTTCAGAGGTTTAGCAGTCTTATAAGTTAGAGACAGCTGGAGTTGTTAGTGGAGCGTGATGACAGAGTGGACTGCAGGCTAGAAGAGTGAGAAAAATAGAACAGGAAGAACCAGAGAAAACCAAAAAATGAGAATGTTGATGAGGAAGACAGAAGCCTGTGGTCAACACCTTACTTCAGTAGCTTTAGTTTGGAGACTCCCTGCTGTTTGATGCCTTACAATGAAAGACAAAGGGAAATTACAGCCTGTCCCGACTTACTGCTGAACATACTACTGTTATGATCCATTGTGTCAGACTGTTATCTGCAGCCACATCAGTCTTCCTTTCTCTCTCTCTCTCTCTGTGTGTGTGAGTTCATGTAGGAATGCTTGGTAAGTAAGCGCTGAATTTTTTTTTGCAGGAAAACTTTTTTTGGCCTTTGTCCCTCCTTCCGCTTTAATTCTGCATAACTCACTTAATAAACATAAAAGCTGTCAAAAGAAATTTAGCCTTTGCTGTCCTTGCAGATGAATGAAAAGTGCATTTTCCTCAGGGCACTGCTATTAACATAATGTATATCTCAGCCAAAAGGAGGTGTGTGTGTGTGTGTGTGTGTGTGTGTGTGTGTGTGTGTGTGTGTGTGTGTGTGTGTGTGTGTTTGTAGGGGGTTACACTAATACATTACCTGAGGCAAGGGGTTATATGTATACTTCGTAGGAGATGAATCAGTTTAAATTGCAAAAGCACATTTCAAATATCTATTTACTGTGATCAAAGCTTAGAAGCAGTAATTGTTAAATGTACAATACCAGTCAAAAGTTTGGACACACTTTAAAGATCTGCATAATGAGCAGATCTGCAGTGACTTTTTATGTTGCTTTGTACAGTAATCGGCTGAACTCAGTTGCGTAGTTATAGGACAGAATCAGCTGAGCGGTCTGGGAATTTTGTGAATTGAAGATTTAGTCAGATGCCCTGTTTTAAAAAAGAATAAAAAGGTTGAAAATGTGCCGGTAAAGTGCAGACTTTGTCCCGTGTAAACTATCCACCGCTACAAACAAAACATCAAATCTCTCCATGCACTTCCAAGCCCTGAGTGATTGTCAACCTGACACCAACCAAGCTTTCAATTTTGCTGTGTGTTTGCATTCTGTTGTCTCTGGTCATGGCCAAAAGCAGGATATTCAGAAGTGTGGGCTCACTCTACTACTCAAAATTGACCCAAATACTGCACTGCAATACACTGCATGCAAAAGGCTAGTTGCAGATAAGCAGGGTAACACTACCAACCTCAGGAAACACAAATATGACTTTCTAATGTGGAAATCGGAAGCAATGAATAATGTTTGGCTGCTTTAGCAGAACATATTCTGTAGAGCAGGCTCCTTGCCACAGTGCTCATGGGACTTGCCAAAATAAAAATAAAAACCTTAAGACAAGGTAACACTCTACTGATGAATAAATGAGTCCACAGTTTTGAAATCCTAACACAGCACTTAGCGGCAACATTTAAACAGTAAATGTTCCTCCATAGTTCACTTACAAACAGAAAATGAAGCTTCATTGGTGAAGCGCAAATGAAACTCATTTGCTAGAAAATGGAAAGCGAGTCAGGAAATACCAGTGCCACAGAGCTGTCATCTAGGTCTGTAAATAAAAACCTGCATTATGTAATACAATTTAACCAAAGAAAACAAAGCAAACAGAAAAAGAACTGATCATAACATAAATGATGCCGTCAGCTAGGAGGTGAAAACAACTACTTCTATCACTGTAAGCGCAATCACAACCTTTGAGCGTACAGAGCAAATTAGAGTAATTTATCTCAACATGTTCAACAAGTCTAAACAAGAAAAATAGTGATCTTTTCACCTGCTGTCTTATTCAACAACAGCAGCTCGTTAGGCTGACATGAATTATTAAGAATGAAGTAAAACTAAAGCTGTCCGTATGAAGACAGAATGCTATTTGCCACGTATCTTTAAATGTGGCAGACCACTGCAAACTTAGCTAAAGGCTGAAAGAGCAGCCACCTCCTTTCTGTCTAGTAGAGATACCTGCAGGCAGAGACATGTCTCAAGACTCAGGCTGAGGGAAGAAAAGACACATATTGTCACATTTAAGGAATAAGAGCGGAAAGAAAACTGGGCAATTTCAGATATAAAAGAAATCAAGCACAGTGAATTGTGGACAGAGAATTTAGGCACAGCACGAGAAAGGCAAGTGTTTCTTTTTAGAGTTGCTGAAGAACATGCCTGAGGGTTTGGCCAAAGTGAAGAGGATTTTACTAAACCAGTTACAGTGGTGGGGTAGAGTGGCAGACATTGTAACAAAATAAACACAACTGAACGCATTGTCTACAACCCACACTGTGCAAACAATAAACGTCCTCATCCAGCGTCTTATATTAGCAATCAAATAGAAACAAAATCTGAGTCACCTTTTTTGCTATGGGGAAGAGATAAAAAAAAAAAGACAATAAAAAAGATAGAAAGCAGAGTTTTTGCTGTCAATAAACTGGTGGCAGATGGAAACGGAGGAAAAGGGTGTGGAGTCAGCATGTAATATAATCAAAAATAAAGAGAGGTGTGTGCTGCTGCAGAAAAAGCCTCGCCCTAGGGTTAGGTTTTACTGAGCAAACGTGTGTTAGCTGTTGAGCCATGGGACAGAGAGGCAGTCATGGGGAGAAAATGTACAGCAGGTAGTTTCCATTCTTTGAGAGAACATATGCTGATGATTCCCATCCATCTATTTTCTTCCACTTATC
Source organism: Andinoacara biseriatus (assembly GCA_015108635.1). Classification (NCBI taxonomy): domain Eukaryota; kingdom Metazoa; phylum Chordata; class Actinopteri; order Cichliformes; family Cichlidae; genus Andinoacara; species Andinoacara biseriatus. The sequence goes on from VUQJ01009561.1 coordinate 20,307, forward strand.
CAGTTCAGGTTTGTAGGGTGGGGGAGCTGGAGCCTGTCCCAGCTGCTATAGGGTGAAAAGCAGGGAACACGCTGGACAGGTCGCCAGTCTGTTGCAGGGCGAACACAGAGAGACACACAACCATTCACACAAGATTACCAGTTAACCTAACCCCACTAATTGCATGCCTTTGGACTGTGGGAGAAAGCCAGGAAACCCGGAGACAAACACACGCAGACATGTGGAGCAGATGCAAACTCCACACAGAAATGCCCCGGCCAGATGGTGGGTTCAAACCCAGGACCCTCTTGCTGTGAGGCAGCAGTATTAACCACCAAACCAGGATATAAAAATGTGCCATTGACCAACACTACCAACACTGGAATTCCCCTCTTTACAAAATATTTCTAGATGAAAGATCAGTCCACAACTGAACCACAACATGTGCCTATGGTTATAAGAGGATATAAGAATGACTCAGTTTTCTCTAATTATTATGATTTCTCCAGTCTTCATTTCAGTTGTCATTGTGATGATTTGCCGAAATTAGACTGCCAATGAGGCTGTCCCGCCACTAACCCTCAATGCCAGAGAGGACTGATATTGTATGCATACAAAATGCTGTGGTGTGTAAATAGAATTGACTCAAGGTGTAAGAATGCTTAGACAGTGTGATTAAAGGTGTCAGGTGTAAACGCAGCTGTTATTGGAATCAGCTCCGAACATCATCTGTGATACATTTTGAGACAAAAAAAATGATGGAAAAACAGTTAAACCTACAGTTACTGTACTTTCCCCAGCAGCAAGGCTGACACGCTGACACAGGTGTGCATAGTAACTAACTAATGGCATGGCTGCTCCCCTCAGGGTGAGTCTTGGAGTCTTCTCATATTTGTGTAATATTTGGTAAATCTCTCCTTTGCCCTTCATTTGTTTCTTTGGAGCACATCCAGTTTGTGGTTGGCAAGCATGGCTGTGCAGTTCTCTGCCTCCCTAAAAACAGAGCAAAAAAAATTAGAGTTGGAACTTTCTCCTCTGTCCCCTGCCGTTGCATTTCTCTCTGTCCCAATTTCACCTCCGAACCCCTTTGATCTTCTGGCCAATTAATTTTGCCCTTTCTACAGTAACAGAGCAAATATGAGCATGATTGTGCTTTTTCTATTGTTGCTGGCTGAGCAATAGTTTACTCATCCCTATTTTTATCTGCAACTCCTCATTTAAAAGCCCCTGTGATCTTTTTTACTTTCTTTTTTTTAAAAGCTTCATAAATGTTATTAGCTCGGGAGGTTTTTGTCTTCTCTCTTGGTTCTGTCACTAACTTAATTTATATTTCTGTGCCTTTTTTTTATTTTATTTTATTTTATGGCTAGACAGACATCTCTTTCTGTATTTATTCTCTCCGAAACTGAGCTGGGTTGAATAATAATAAATTGATACAAAAAATAAGCACTAAAAAAAAAATACATGTCTAAATATTCCTTTCTAGCATTCGTGTGTACAAAGTGTTGTAATACCCACATGGCCATTTACCAAAATTTGCCTCTGAAATAGATACTAGACAGGATTCTACAATACAGAGTATTGTAAAATATCCATTCATCGGATTGAATAATTGATGTAGGCATTCAATACGTGCATTTTGAAGTGAGATAGAGGCTGGCTGTGTGGGGCCACGTGTCTCAAAGCCATTTAACTCATTCTTGTAGAAAGAGTGGTAAAGCTTTGTGGCGCTTGAGGTTCCAAATTCTTAGTTAATACAGAAGCTTAGCTTTGACTCTAATTCTGGTGGTTTTAGGTTGTTTATGTTTGTTTTTGTTGTTGTTTTGCTTGTTTGTTTGTTTTGCCCCCTAAGTAGATCAGCTGTATTATTAGTTTTATGAACACCCGATTTTGACATTTTCCTCATTCTATCTAAGCTTTAGTTTTATCCTTTTATTTGGGTTCTTGTTCCTCTTTAATTTTTTATGGATGCCTTTTAAGATGGCCTGCTGTTCTAGTGCTAGCCTTGAATTCTTAATCTTTACTTAGTTTCTGCTTGTATTTTTGAACTATTTCTCCCATTTTTAGTTCCCTCAGCGGTTCCTTAACTGTTACTCCCTCCGTCTCATCTTTTCTGTGTTTCTGCCACGTTCTCATTTCACAATTTGCACATCCTCAATCCCTCTCCTCACATCTTAGTTCCTCCCACCAGAGTTGCAAGAGGAGGGGGCAAAGAGTGGAGTCGAGGCAAAAGTCATTTGACAAAATGAGACATCCTTCCCTTTGAGCTACCGTTTTAAAGTAGTGTCAATTAAATATGACGTTTGACACAACTGCATTACAAATTGGTTTGTTGGAGCCCAACTACCGCTGTATTTTCTGATCTCAGGTACAAGAGTTTTCATAACATTTTTTTTATATATTTAAGACCACCTTTAATTAAATTCCCAGTGTTTCACAATGATCTGAGAAGTCTGATCATCTTAAATAAAAGGATGAGATGTTCAAAGAGTCCTCACCCACAACAGCTTGTATATTTGAGCTCTATTTGAACTCTTTCGTGCTCTGAAGGTAAAAACTCTTCTACAAAGGACACACCTGTTCAACCTCGGTTATAGCTCTTCTCTCCTCTGTCGTCTCTCCCCCAGATGCATTTTAGGAATTGAGGTATATTTCAACATGGTGCTGATTGATTTCGAGGTCACAAGCAAGAGGACAGAGGAGGCACAAATGTGTGAAATGAGAAAACCGCTCTACATGTTCAATGCGACTCTTCTTGTCTTTGTGTTTGGTATGTGAATTTTGGGTTGTTTAACTTGTTTTGTGGTCTTACTTCTGATTGCCTTGATTACTTTCACCTCCATTCCGTTCCCGTCCTATTCCAAATTAGTGTATAAACAGACCATGTGTGCAGTATAAATAGCCCTGTCCACCTCTTTGTTGCATCTTTCCCCAAGATCAGGTATTAAAGCTCACCCATTGTTTATTGGTGCTACTGTGCTGTGTGTTGGTGGACACAGTGTGACTCTGAAACCTCTTCACTGACATTCAGCAGACATCCCTCTGTAATACTCACTGGCATCTCAAAATGGGTTAAAAAAAACCTATGGAATCAGTCAGAGTTCAAAGCAGCAGAGTTTGTTTCTTTAAAGAGGATAAACCCAAATCTTTGCAAGCAACAAACTAATTTTAAACTTTACACCAGCTTTTATTTTCTTCTTCTTCTCTGCCTCTTGGCGCTAAGCATGCCTGTTTTAAAATAAACAAATAAACTCACTAGTCCCCTGGTTGCAAGTGTTTCTCAAATTACAAAATATTTTCCTCTAGCAGAGATTAATGCCTTTTTTTATTTGTGCCATGTTTTTATCTAATAAGGGTATGTACTAGGCCTATTGAGACCCCGAGATCCAGAGTTTCCAGAGAGATCTAAACTACATTTCTTTCTTCTTTTTTTTAACTTAATGCATGCAATAATACATTCAAGCACATAGGAAGTTAAATAAATATTTAACTATCTCTAACTTTTAACCAACTCAAACATTATAAATGTTATAAATGAATATAGGGGTTACAGTTTTACCATTACAACAGCCAACAGCTGGGGATTTTTTTTTTAACTACAACATTCACATTTTGGATCCTCATCTCGCCCCCCCCCCCACATCACACTCAGACACAAAGTCCTGGAAGCAAGGTCAGAACTCATATCAATCAAATTCCAAACACAGTGTTTTTCATAACAAGTTGTCTGAGTATTTGGGGTCTTTGTGTCATTCAAGACAAAAATTTACACTGTGATCTAACAATGCAGGATTTAGCCTAGTGAAATATATAGTGAAACAGATTTTTGGACAAGATAAGTCAAAGATTTTATCAAACATCAAATATGAGTAAACTTTATCTCGATATAAAATTAAGGGAGGAATTAAGAATTTGGCCAATACACATATAATAAAATTAAATAAAAGAATAGTAACAATTATATAAAACCAACACATACTAAAACAGCTATGACGTTAATCACCTCATGAGACAGTACACCTTAAAAGGCACCCACACTGTGCATTAAAAATGGCCTTCTACCACTACATATCATTCACACATATACGTAGGGCAAGCAGAGCACAAAAAAAATTATTAAAGCTAACTGCTACTGGGTTTAATTGGCTCTTTCAGTTGGCAGTGTGCATCTCTAACAAGTTCTAAAATCTAAGCACAATCAATTAACCTTCTCCAAATGAATAAATTAAAACAGAATAAAAACAGAATAAAAACAGCCTTTCAGGCAAATGTAATGTTTGATAAAACCAAGAGTAACGTATGAGAGGAGTGAAAGGTAAAATAAAACAAAACAGCAACAAAAGCACTGTGGTACCCTGGCTGTACACAAAAGCAACCCCATGGTCAAGTCCTGAATTCTGATTCAAGCAACAGCTGCACAGTAACATGGCTTTTCTACAGAGTATAACACAAAGGCACTCTTAATAAACTCTTAATAAAAGATTCAATTACTATGTATTTAATATAACGTGGCAGCAGGAAGAAACTGACATGTTTCAGGCCGTGGCTTTCCTCAGGGTTTCTGATAAACACATAGGCATGACCCTCAAGAGAGCACCACCCACACAGGTGACAACAACCATAATACATCAACATTAACACAACATTAGTATAAAAGTAATGATGTCTTTTGTCCACACACAAAAATTGCCAGTGTTTGTATGCAAACACAACATCACATAAAGAGTTGTATATAAAGTCAAATCTCAGACAGAAAGCAGACAAATAGAAAATCCAGAATCACCTAACTTTGAGGTTATTCTACCACAGTTATGTTTCATGATTCATGAATATTGAAGCAGCTGGAGAACTGAAAAGAGGCACAGAAACTTCTCCAAAGGGAGACCTATTGGATGCATCATCTGCAAACAGTGTAATCTGGAGGATTAAATGAGAAATGGCCATTGTCTATTTTTTTTAATGATTAATATATGGCATGCACAAATATGTCTTTAGTTCTTATATCTTGATGAATAACATAGAGCACAAATGCTATGATTAAAAATATCCTCCACTGCATTGAATTAAAGAGTAAAATAATAACTGAGCTCTTAAAAATATGTTTTGCTGGCCATTAGTTACTGTTATAGTGTTCACTATTGCGTCACATTTAGAATACAAACTCCTGATGTAAGAAAGAGAAAAATTCCCACACAAAGGACAATAAGAGCATACATCATATTAAGCATAAAATATGAAGTATGTGAAGTCAAACTTACAGTAAGTGGCAGTCTGGACTCTGCTACACTTCATGTGTTATTTTATTTGATTCCCCACCTATAAAACCAATATTCACAGCCATGACGCCTCAACAAAACGACTTCATTTTTTACAATGCCAAGGCTGGTTTGTAAAGTTCCATGCATTTTTCTGCCTCAACAGTGAATATCTGCTTGTCCCCTCTGACAGCTACAAGATGAAAAGAAAGATGGGCTTCTCCCTTACAAAAGAAGTACTTGGAGTAGCCAGTATGTACAAGGTGTGCAGGAAAACTGGAAGAATACTACATTTCTGGGAAATCAACCTTGAAATATCAAAACAGTCTTATAACATGAATGTGAGTTGTGTAGGTAGAAAGATAAAGGCCTTTGTACTGTATTGTAAAGGAGCTGGACTCCACCTGGACTGCCCATTGTCCCAGTTCCATTCAAAGCATTGTTGGGACAATTTCTAGGCATAGCCATATGGAGGAGAGTTCCTGGTTCAGTTATCTTTACATTTTGTGGAGGATGCGGTGTTTCTAGTTGAATGGTGACCACCAGCTTGTGCTGGGGTGGTTTTTCAGTCGGGTGCGAAGTGGCAAGGATGAGAGATATAGACACTTCCAAGTCTAAGGCCATAGTTCTTATCCTTTTTTTTACTCAATATGAACCAAATTGAGTGAGTGAGACCATAAACCCAGCAGGAAAGTGTTTGCATGTGTCAAGTCAGAAAACTTCTGTTCCATAGATTCTGTAGAAGACTGAATTGGAAGTCTTTTTGAAACCACAGGTATCGCCCTCTGCTGGCCATTAATTAAAATTTCAGGGTGCAAGTTTAAGGAACTTCTGTGATTGCTCACAGACCCTGATACTATGTCCATCTTCTATACTGCATATGGTTGTAGGAAAGAGAACTTAGCATTAAAGCCACAGCCACGAGCTTTGGGTAGTGACCAAACGGATAAGATTACGGACACAAGCAGCAGAAATTACTTTCCTCAAGAAGGTGTCTGGGCTCAGCCTTAGCAATAGGATGTGGATTTCAGTCATTTACCAGGGGTTCAGAGTAATGCTGCTATGAGATGAATGGGATGCCTCCTGGATTCCTTCTAATGTACCCGCATTTAGATAGCACTTTTCTAGTCTTACTGAACGCTCAAAGCACTTTAGAGTACAAGTCACATTTTTTAACATACATTCATACAGCACTTTATTTCCCTCACATCCACAGCCAATTTGGAATCACTGACTGGATGGATGGATGGATGGATGGATGGATAGATAGACAATATAACCAAGACCAATCACTGGAAAATACACCAGATGTTTGGCATTAATACTGTAGCAGCATTTCCCTTCAAACATTGCAGACCAATTTATTTGTTTAACTCACACTTCAGATCCAAATGAACGCACACACTCTGCAACAGCTAACTTTCTGGACCTTTAGAAAAGCATTTAAGTCAAAGGCTAACATAGGCTACCATCATAAGCTCACAATGACAGGTTGAAATACATAAATAGAAAATACTATTTCCTACAATCCACATTTTACATGGAGACAAACCTTTATCAACTTTCACCCCTGCCTGAACACATCCTGTCAGATGTCACAAAGTAATGGCATACAGGAAGATCCTTCTTCTGGTTTCTACCCTGCACAAGCATTCTCACATATACCTGCACAAAAACACTCACCTTATCCTTCCTCTCACAGTCATGCAAGGGAAACGGTCTTGATTTCAGCCAGCACTCTGACTGTGCTCACAAGCGCAGAGTCAACTGTTTTATCCACACTGCCGAAGGGAACAGCCTTGCATCTTCTTCTGTCACACTGGCACTGCAAGAGAAATGTAGAGAGAAATGCAAAGCCTGAGAAATGGGGGGAAGGGAAGAAAACAGAAAAGAAAGAGAAACACAGGAAACAGAAAGAAAAATAAAATGAAAACAAAAAGAACTGTAGCTGATGATATCAAGGTAAGGAGTGTATGCACAGGGTATGTATTACATATCACTTACCTTAACCTCTCTACTTTCCAAAAGGAAGATTTTCTTCCTTTTGCATGTGCAGGACATGTGATTAAAAATTATGGTGACCACAAGAGAAGAGCAGCCCGAACACAATCTCACTTGTTGTCTAGAATTATAGGTCAAGCTGTAAGTATATATATATTTTTGTTACTTTTCCTCCAGAAATCTTTACATTTCAACCACAAATTTTCCTGCTAATGTTAAGCCCTCTTTTGTATCCTTTTTTTTCCCCATTGTAAACAAAAACAGAAAATTTCTGAGCTTTATAAAGGTACATTTAGGCCATTGCATTGGATTGTATAATGCTACAGTCGCACTGGGAAAAACAGTGAGACAGCGGCACAACCAAAATTATTGTGATCGTGTACAATGAACTTGTGATCATGTTTTTAAGGTGGTTGCTTTGATGGGAATCGGGTCTGAGGACACTCACGGCTAAAAGGGCAATAAAGCTGCAGTAAGACAACATCAGTCTGCTGTTGTTGTTTGTGATTGAATGTAATCAAATTGGCAATTACAGGAAATCTGTGATCATACAGCTGTAATAAATAGGCAAAAATTGGTAAAAACCACAAATCTCTTGCTGTCCACATCTAGAAAGTCACATTAACTACTTACATTCAGAGTCCAGCCAGAACCTCATATATATGAAACAGAAATTACTCCATAAATAGTGACATAGTTACTGCAATATGGCAAAGTAACTGCAGCAGTAGGTTTTAATTCTTGGCTCCGATTGAGTCTAGCCCCCTATTGCAAAGGAGTGCATCACAAATGAGTTGTGCTCACTCGTGCAGACTTATTCAGATTGATTGCAAAGTGTTGGCAATACATCTGCGTTTATGCTGTAAATTAGCAGATATTTGCAAACTTTCACCAATCTATCTGAAAGAAGTTGGTCAATAGTGTGGGGACATGTTGCCTCCCACTACTTAAACTGTGCAACTGCCTTCCAATCAAGCGTGGTTGCCCAGAGGTAATTGATAAAAATGTAACTGATAGATTTCAGGCTGTAAAGTGATTAATGTAGAGAACCTACAACTAAAGAGAGAGATGTATCCTATTTGGGTTAACACACACACTTTAACTATGATGTATAATATATAAAATACTAGAAGGAAATGGTTTTAAGGTCTCTGTGGAACTCTCCCCTTTAAAAACCCTCTGCCAGGTCTGTGCATTTTTTATTATCCAAAAGTGCAGTGAAGGAGACAAACTGTGCCACATATTTCAAATTCTTGCTACAAAACTTGGTTTTGCCAGCAGTCAAGAAAGCAGAATTTTTAAATTGTCCAAACCATTCCTCTGGGTCATAACAGGCAGCAGTGCTTGATGTAAAAAGACAGATGTCTCTGATGACTACATGAGTAGGAATGTGTGAAAGTGATAAGGTATTCTATTCTATACGAAACGTAAATGTAAACTTGTGTGGGTGAAATATGTATGAACACTTGCTTTGATCTCCAAATTTTTCTGTTATTACAGTTTATTTGTGAGCCTGTTTATGTGTTCCCTTGTGTGTGTGTGCTCACATGTGTGTGTGCATGTTCAAGCTGATGTGTACTGCAGTAATAGAAGCTGTCCTGCAGCACACAGTCTGGTGTTTGCAGCCGGAAAGCTGTCATAAACAATCTGCTCCAGCGTCAGTTAAACAGCTAGCGTGGGAGAATTGGGTGCTCTGTAGGCTACAACCAACCCCACGCTCTCTAAATAGACCAACCCATCTGCCTAATGCTTCAATATCAAAATGAGCAATGGATATCCCATCTGACATTGTGATAGTTATGCGACAACTGGTTGGCCAGGACTCAAGTGACACTGGCCAGTGACTCTGAGAGGTCTTGTGCTTTGACACTGAGTAAAGCTGAAGTTAGTGTTATAATACAGTGTGAAAACTAACAGACTAAGGATATGTTCCTGCAGGAAATGAGACTTTTCAGGTTCAAATGATTTCACGCATGGATGTGATGAGGTCACTGTAATGTGAGGTATGAACATTGGCTTGAAAAATAGCTTGAAATAGACTTCAGGACACAGGCCAAAATATATTCTTGTGTCAGGACTTATGTAGAATAATTCTTAGATATATATTTAACCACTGAGGCACAACTGAAAAAATGGTATTTTGGAAAAGCCAAAAAAATAAACAGTCTATACGGTACATAAGGTCAACTGCTGTTCTCTTCAAATTTTATATGACAAATACAATTTCTAGAGGGTGATTGCAAAATAGCTTCTATATTGGTGGCAAAAGTAACATTTAAACTCTTGGTTGTGTATCTTAAAAATGAATGGCTAATAAATTTTTCACTTGTAGAAGAAGAACTATAGGAATCTCCTGAGCACGGACTACAGGCCTACAGATAACCTTGAAAGTTTTCTACCTTAAGACCTGACCTGCTTATATCCTGGTCCTTATAATGTATCAAATCTAAAAAAATCTAAAAAAAAACACACAT
>VUQJ01009568.1:19682-31297 GCA_015108635.1 Andinoacara biseriatus
AAAAAAAGGCATTACATAAGAAACCAAAGGTACCAGAGTTCAACCCAGCACAGCATACATTTGCGGTATTTCAAGTAGCTTATGTTATGTAATGTTAGCTTCCAAGAAACACCAAACTATTTTTTTAACCTGGCTCAAAAAAACTTTGGTACATTTTAGTATCAGTGACATGGCGTGTGATATAACGTGCTTAAAGGTTACAGAAAAACAGTAAAAAAAATGGGCACAATTTCTCAGTGCTTACATTTGTATAATCTATATTGTTCATTGATTTTGAACACTGTGCAAAAGTCTTAAACCACAACTCATCCCTCATCTGTACTATGAGGGAGAATGGTAATTTTTTGTCTCACTCCTCCTGAAGATTGGCCCCGTGTATTGAAATCTGTGCGAATGGGGAGTTTTTGTATACAGTAGGTATATGGTTATGGTGCAGAACAGCAAATGAGAGTGCAAGGGAAAGGTTTTTTAAAGCATGTTTGGCCCACGAATTTGCCGATCTAAATATAGATTTGTTTAGGATTTCTTTGACGTCACAGGAACTGCACACGCTATCAGATTGGAGGCAGCCAAAGGTGGGTGAAACCTGCAAAAATAAGTATTAATAAACAAAAATGGAGGGACCAAAGTGTAATCATCTCTTTGTTAGTTCATTAATGTTTAGTGTTGCCAAGCCTGTATTTTTTATGGGTTGTGTGCACTGTCAAATCCCCCGGCCACGGTGACTGCACAACGATGCATATGCGTGTTTTTGTTATAACACTGAAAAAAGCTCTTTTCCACCATTAACCTAGGCCTATTCAGATTTACACATGCAAATATTTTAAATTTTTTCCCTATGCAGAAGTATCTATATCAATTAATAGAGCTGCACAGATTAAGCTGTAAAAACAGTTGTAACAGAAACAGGAAGTGATATAATACCACAATGAGAGCCAACACAGTGAGAGCGCCAAGAGCTAGGGCATCCCACAAGTTCACTATATACACCCTTGATGAATCATCTATGATCTCCCGGTTTCTTAAAGGTGTCCAGAGGCTTACAGTTCGCAGGTCAGTTTCACTTTCAGTTCCCCCGTGGGATTTGGATTTACTCAGTGGCACTTTTCAATGTCCCACCTTTGAGTCCCTCAAGGATGCTGATTTGAAATGGCCTTCCCTCAAAACAACTTTCCTGAAAGTCATACCAACTGCTCAGTCCACAAGGGCGGCTGCAGGTTTTTGCCAGAAGGATCAGGAGTTATCCTCAGGCCTAACCCTGCGTTTCTGCCAAAGGCTTTATCGGTCCCAGTGTGTCGAGCTAAGATCACTTCCCACTAATGACTCGAGTGAATATATATTTTGTTACATTTTTAGTGTATATATTTTGTTACATTTTATATTATGTTTTGACTCTATTTTGTTAATTATTCTACTTTCATTTTATCTTAGTGTATATTCTGAACATATCTTGTGTTTTTGTGTAGGTAGTCATCAAAGCGTTTCACTGCTAGCTGTACCCTGTATGATCATGCATGCGACAAATAAACTTTGATTTGATTTGATTTTGATTTGACTTAGACCAGGACGTTGTTCTGTGCCAGGCTGCTCTGTGCCCTGTCTGGGTCTTGACAGAGTATATAATTAGGAAGAAGGACCAGCTGTGTCTGCTTTTACCCTGGGATTTTGGGCAGACCCTTGTTTTTACATTTTTGGGTATTCCTTAACTGTCCAGAGTACAGGCAACCTGACCTAAGATGTGGCCACTTTGGAGGCTTATGGTGGGGCGCTTCCCTCTCAACCATTTGTGACGTGGTCATCTGCTTTCACCGACCTGGTTGGCATGTAAATATGTACATTTGTAAATAGTTTGTTTACTTCCAGTGTGGTGGTTGGGATATTAAGCTGCACCATCTCCTCTCGAGGTGTCTTAAAGAGTTGCCCTGTACATATGGCTTATGTAATGGAGTGGAGAGCTAGTCTCGATGCAGAAGTAACACTGTAACCTTTGTTACAGTGAGAAACTATCTCTTCAGCTCTAAGGCCCCTCGGAGCCACGTTCCGATCAAACTCTCAGTGATTTCACACCAGCACAGGTATTATATGGATAAGCTGCAGAGTGTACCCATCACACATTTTAAATATTTCCCATTTTCTTAGTAAAATATAAGAAATGAGGACATTTGCACAATACCGTAGGTTGCCATGTTAAGGTACAGCAGTTTTAGTTGAAGGTTTAGTTGTACAGTAAAGCCAAATTTTCCTTTGTTCATTCGTTTCACCCCTGTGTCCATATTATACTGTATGAAAATGGAAGCATCCTGCCAAAATCCAAATTACAGCTGTAGTTACAAAGAGCTCAGTTTGCTCAGGATTAGTATTATCAAGAGACCATCTTAAGGAAATTATGGTCAGCAATTTGTGCTGGTATTTGTAACTGACAAACTGGAGACGTTTTGAATTCACAGAGGGTTAAAATTGCTGATAGAGCCAGCAATTATTACAAATTACTGGATATCCCCAGGTAATAAAATTCCTGTATCGAGACACAGAACAAAGGTGAGTCTTAGTTCTGGATTAACCTTTTAACCAGACAAATTGCCTCAAAGCACATTTGTTTTTATAAAAGCCTGAAGGAGCAGTTGTAGGAAAAATGGGAAATAGAGAACAGAGTGAACATGTGTTGTAATTATGGTAAAAACATGTAATTACAGTGCCAAGTCTGAGACTGTCTGCAGCCAATCATAGTGGCAGGCAGGACAGCCTTCACAGACTCGGTCCAGGTGTTTCAAATACAATTGGGCAATCAGTTGTGATATTTTGGATCCCAAATGAATAGAATATATTTTTAAATTTCTTCACAGTAACAACTGTGTTATTTTGATTTTAATAAAATCTAAACATTCTCAGTTCATTTTACTTTTCTTTGAACAAAATTCAAGAAAAAATTTGTCCTTTGTCTCTAATTTTGGTAAACCCCGTGTGACCTGTAGCCTGAGTTTCCTATTCTTAGCTGACAAAAGTGGCACCCGCTGTTTCTGAAATGCTCACACCAGCCCATGTGGCACCAACAACCAATCACTTGAATCTGTTTGGACAAAGGCATATAACTTGACACAGATTTCCTGTTTGACAGTAGGCACTTTATTTGAGCAAAAAAAACAAAAAAAAAAACCAACAACATAAAAGAGCATTATTTTTGAAAGGCACAAGGCAATCAGCAGAACTTTACATGTACATTCTTCAGTTGGTATCAATGTGATTTTAAGAAAAAGAAAAGCATATGTGTTCAACAGTATCTACATTCATAAACTGCTTTAATAGAGAACTGTTTGTTTCATAGAGAACTGCGATGAGAGTCAGTTTGTAGTGTATTAACATGTCAGTTTTTGTAAGCTAGAAGACATATAGGGGCAGAAACAATCATATGCATACCTTTCCACCTTGTTGCTGTAGTGTACCAATGACCTCATAAGCTCGGATTCAGAAAGCAATGGTTTTATACTTGGCCAGCCTAAGGAATCAATCATCAGTATAACTAATTTGTCAGAGTGGGAATTGGAAACAAGCTTTATCTAGCCTTAACAGCACATTAGCAGCTGTTTCATAATGAAGTAAAGTCTAAGATTTATATTGACTGTGTGCACTTCATTCATTTAGCTCGGTGTAACTCTGCTGCTGTTTGGTTGCTCTCCTCTGCTCTCTGTTTCACCAGGTGTGTCCTCTGCTCCACTCTGTGTGCATGTCACAGTGAAACAGACACACAGAGTGGAGGAGTGAAAATAATGTTATTTGATTTGAGGACAACAGGATACATTGCTGTATAAAAGCCTTCCAACAGGTGACAATCCATCTAAATTCTTTACTTGTGAAGATAGTTTACCATTTTCATGCATTTGCATGTGGTCAGTGACTTGTTCTCTACCTTGACCTGCAGGAATATCCTACTTTTTCTGTTATGTGATTTCCTGATTTACAAATTATGCAAGCAGTGATGCTTAGTCTCAACTGATACAAAATTGCAGAATGGAAAACATCAAAGTCAAAGATAGAAACAGCAGGGGGAAAAAGGACTATGCTGTTTTCAAATCTTTGTTTGGTATGCCTTTCTACTTATAAGAACGATTTCTTTAATTCGTAAAATATTCAAATATATACACACTTCCAGTCCTCTGAAGTGATGGAAATTTGCCTGTCTTCATCTCCTTGAGGGCTGCTTCAATGCTTGAAGTAAAACATTAATGTTTGACAAGTATGCTTGTGATATGAAGAAGATTTTGCAGGTCTGGTTTGTGTTTACCCTCTTCAGTTGCTGTATTAGATATATTTGCCAAATACTTCAAAAGAGTATTTATCCTTGTCTCAGTTTCCTGCAAAAACTGGCAATAGGAACACTAATCTGGTCCTGATGAGTTGATAGTGTTCGCTGATTCATGTCAGTGCCAACAGAATAATGCAGCATATTTGTGGTGCACCACCAATATTTGGGGATGTATTTCAAAACTTGCCAGTCACTTGTGCTGTTAAATGGTCTTACATTGGATTGTTTTTTAAAGGTTCCTGCAATGGACAGCTGTTTAATAAGCAACAGATGTTTCTTAGAGTTGATGCTGCAACCAAAATTAATGGCTTAGTTGCACCTGGTGAACAACTGAACCACAGAAAATTAGCCAATAGGCAGGTCTCACCAGTGGTTTTGTGCATATTTATTCTGGTAACATGATACATATGTAAAGAAGATAGCTGCTATTAATTCAAAAGGTAGGCTTCAAGTTCTTCCAAAATTTGGCCCCGAATGTGTTTGTTTTATGAGAAAGGATGTGTTCAGCTTGTTTATTAGTGTCTGCATGGTTTGTTTTGTTGGGTAACCAAGATGGTCAAACCTCAGATACAGCTACATCGTCACCGGCATCAAAACAGCGGTGTTTTCCCCGCCCTGTGTAAAGCTAAGGCTGGAGAAGCCGCTGTGTTTGGACAACCAGTCTGTCAAACTGAAACAGGACTTGTGAAGCGCTCGCCTTGAAAATATATGTCTATGTTCAGCAAGCCTCAGTGCTTGCAAAATATAAACACAGTGTGAATCTTGGATGGGAGCTCAAAACAGTCTGGAAACTGATCTTAGCGCTGACTTACACGAGGTCTGGATTTCCCAGTGCCCCACGGCAATGGCTTAGTTTCTCTTTCCAGGTCTAGTAGAGAGCAAGAGATGGACAATTTGTCTGACTCGTGGTCTGGCAATTTCAAGGCTTTCAACTGTTGTCCAAAACCACTTTTGTGCATGTTTGTGCATAAGCCCATACACCCACGCATGCACACACACACACACACACACACACACTCGCAAAACCAAGAACAGACAAGATTTGATTTCAAAGTAAAAGCAATATTTTAGCAAAACACATCAAAAACAGGCCTGACTCAATAATAAAAACTGAACTGCCAAGATAAACAACACTGTGTCATCATCTTTTATCTTTCACAGTGACCATGTGTTGGATTCACAGCAGACCACACATATATGCACACTCCTCCTAACTCACAATTTGACATTTCTATTGGCAGTTTATCATCAACTGGGTGATATATTTTACTTTCAGAAGGTCAAGGTTGAGAGCTGTATTTACATAACAGGAACTCTGGTTTTACTTTAAGTTGCCTCGTTGATTTGAACTTTATACTCCTGCTTTCTCGTGTATTTTGCTCTAAAAAAAAAAGAACAACCATGTTGTGTTCAGCAAGACTAGTGATTGAGACCATAAACCATCAGAAATTTGTTTACAGTGGCCATAGATAAGGTAACATATGGATAGGTTAGATCTTTTTTTTTATTGACTTCCCAACAATCTGACTTCTTTTTTGCAACCACAGGAGTCGCCGCCCTGCTGGAGATTAGGAAAAATGCAGGTTTACGGCAATTCTGCATAAGCTATGTCCATTTTTTTACAAAGTCTATGGTTAGTGCTGTACTACTGCACATTTTATTTGGAATAAGATACTGTAAAATCTCCTCTGCCCATCAGGATTCAACACATGAAACAGACTTGGATTTATCCGAACACCCACAAACACAAGTCTAGACTGTAGCAACTTCTATTCTTTGTTTCAAGGTCTTAACGTACCTGATTTGGTAAAACAGTCCTTGTTGTCTTAAAACTTCACGACCTTAGATGAGCAACAAGAGTTGTTGCTCATCTAACGGCATCTTGAACCGATGTCTAGTAAAATCAAATGATTTCAGTTTCTTTTCCAAAACGCAGAATTTTATGTAGATGTTTCAAGTTACTGAGATGATTTGCTGTGACATTACCCGACAGTGTGCTGACAAGTTCATGGTTTTTATGTTTTTTTAAATGATAAACTAAAGCAGCCTGTGGCCCTGTGGCATATTTATACATTATCTAACAAAAAGTGAAATGCTGAGAGATGAACAGTCACCCTGCAGGGTACTACACATGAAAAACATTTACTCGTCAGAAACTTAATTAAACAATCAGCGGGAGTCTCGAACGCTAACACAGAAACATAATGAAATGATCCTGTTGTGATTTGGTTCACAGATAACTGTCCAATTATTCATACATACTCTGGAGATGTCTGTCTTCAGCATAATGAATTTTTCTCAGAGAACAATGATTTATAGACGGAAAAGTGAAAAGATAAAATGTTTATGACTTTCACTTGACTTTATATGTTGTAAGATTCACAGTTACCATGTTCTGCCCCATTACGGGGGAACCCGAATGGTAAATAGTGATTCTACTGTTCAAACAATTTAAATCACTATAAAACAGAGTTTTACCACAACTAAACTGCCTAAATATCCAAAGCCGTCTCTGTTAAATCTGGGACCAATTTTTAACATTGTCTTTGGTTTGCTAATTTTATAACCAAGCTTCAAGTTAGCTTAGCATAGCACAAAAAAAAAAAAAAGATGAACCTGACTTGGCCCAAAGCTCAATAATTACTCAAACACAGCTTATCTTATATGCTGTGATTTTAATAGAGCTGCTATCAGTAACCATTTTAAAAGCTTTGAGGCATCATCTTAGCCATTTTCCTGTTTCCAATCCTTATGCTAATCTAAGTTAACTGTCTGCTGGCCATAGCCAGTTAGAGCTTAGTCACATGGGCATAGAGACTGGTCAACAATCCCTGTGGCAGCAACAGGCAAAAATTTAAATTCCTCGGCAGACAAGTGGTTCCTGGAGGTTGCTGAAATTGGCCACAAAGAGGGTGCTACAGCAAAAACCTCGCTAGCAGATTCCTGCAGTCACATGGAAAACAATGGCTTGTCTGTAAACACTCACCAACTGCTCGCCAAGAGGTAGTGAAATTACGGAAAGTGCAACGCGAACTGGAAATGGAGACAATTCTCCTTCAGAGTAAAAGTTCTGATTTACCACTGCAACAAACATGTTTCAAAAGGTGCAGCTTTTACTTTGAATGAGAATATTCATTTTCCGGTTTGTGTTGCACTTTTCCAAGGTTCACTACAGTTCACTACAGTAATTGGCGAGTGTTTGGAGATAAATCTGTCTTCTGTGGCAACTATGGGTAACAGCAGCAAACTGCTAGCAACCAAAGCAACCACAAATATTGTTTTTGGTGCACCATGCTCTTGCACACAACCACAGCAAGCAATCTGTTGCCGACCAGTTGGGGAGTGCACTGCATGTTGCTGACTGGTCTCTAGGCCTGTATGACTAAGGCCTTAGATAGGCAAAAGTATAATTTTAGCTTTACTATAGATCTTTTTCTTTTTACATCAACCAAAGACACTGCCAAAAACTTTCTTACTGCCATCTTTAAACTTAAATCAGCACATTAAAAAGTGTTCTTTTTGCCCACTAAGTCATTTGTACTGCAAACGCTTACAAAGACAGGGAAAATTCAGATACTTGGTCCAGGGATTCACAGTGTTATAATATTATTGTGTGTCTTGCATAATGATCATAATTGTTGAAGTTACCCTTGATTATAACTTAAGATAGTCTAATAGTCTGTGAACTCAAGTTAGTCTAGAGTTCACAGAGCTTGGTATATGTAATGCATCATTGAGAGCCCGACAGAAACGTGAGCGGGTACACACCAAAAAATTATTTGAGCAGAAAAAGAAATCAGCTCCGCTGCTGTTTTCCTAGCTTACCTGACAAAGCTACACTATAACATAACCTTTCATAGGGTAAACACACAAAGACATGCTGTGCTGTATGGAAACGAGGGACTTAGCCTTGATGATAGCCAATCAAATGTGATTGTTTAAGTGCACAATTTTCTTCTCTTGGGGAAAGCAAACTGGAGGTCATGAACACAAAGAAACATGCAAGAATTTTTTTGACCCCATTTTCTGAATAATCTATGTGAATGAAGCCCTTTAAACAAGCACATATTCTCAGTGTGCACACACTCACTGCATGCCTGATCACTGACAACTACCAGATGGCACAGGGAGGCTAGACAGCATAGATTAATCAGTGTGTATGTCTTCACGCTGGAAGTGACATTGGATGATGTGTGTGTCTGCAGAGCACAAGCTAGACTGGATGTAGTGTGAGGTGATGTGTGTGTCTTTTTTTTATGTACATACAGAGAAAAAAGCATGTAGGAGTTGAATCTGTGCTAGGCGGTGCATGGTTTATGTCTGCAAATATCCTCTCTCTCTCCAAATCCTTCTTCGAGTGTGTGTGTTTGCTTGACTTGGTGTGGGATTCGGTGTTTCATTTTGCTTGAGATGTTTGCAGTTGTTTTGTCTCTAAGTGACTGGCAGCCAATTTCAGCCAGTCGTCTGTGTCTCCGAACAAACAATTCCAGCAGTGATGCGTCAAATTAGTTTCCGTTCCTTGGTAACAGCTATGGTCTGGTTGGTTTCACTGTTACTGAAACCTACAGCAATAAAATATCTATGGTTGAATTTTAAAAGTTTGAAACAAAATCACATTTTCCTTTAATTTGGGCAAAGACTGCTTAAAAAACACTGATGTAACTTCTGGATCCACAGGCACTTTCATTATTAGTCAAACGCTTTACACCTGTATTCCTTCTCATGGCCACCGGGGGGCGACTCTTGTTGCAAAACAAGTTTGATTGCATAAATGAGGTTATGGGATTATTTTAGAGGCCTGGGTTTTACTAACATTTCTCTCATTTCACTCTGCTAAATACAGCTGCATTGAGTGCTGCACGAGTGCCCAGATAGATAAATGGTTAGTCTGGAAAGCTCCGTTAACTAGCTGAAGGGGAGGGACCACCAATCAGTTTACAGCAGGTAGGAGGAAGATATGGCATATTCTAGCTAGCTAGCGTCAGCTGCTCTTTTATTCACAAGGGGTCGCCAGCGGACAGATGCGCGTATTTGATTTGGCCCAGATTTTTACGAAGATGCCCATCCTGGTGCAAACCTCCCCATTTGTGCCTTGAAGCAGGGAACTTTTTACACGAGCCCATTCACCACTATACTAGAGGATTTTTGGTGTTTTGAATGCGTTTTGGTGTTGTATACGCATCAAATAAATGAAAATTTTTCCCAAAATGCAGAAGTTAGAGCAACAATAACATTCAAATGCTGCAGTCACTTTAGGTAAGTGCACAATTTTGCCACGTTCAGGTTGAGATAATACCCTGCAAAAATAATGTAATACACAAGTAAATATGTTAATTGCATGTATCCAAACGGAGATTTTTATGTGAAGTAACCATAATATTTGCAGTGAAAACAGCACCTCCATGAAACCCAACCTTTTAATCCACTTTTAATCCATAGCCTATTTGCACATGTTTCTGTCATCTTGTTCTCACATTGCTGCTTTCTGGTTGGTTGCTTAACTGCTCCCTAAACTCAAATATAATGCAGCTTCACAGGTCCGACAAGACAGATAAAATAGTTTAAATGAAAAGATGAGAGAAAGAGTCAAGGGAAAGTGAAAGAGAGAGAAGAGACATCAACCAGGCAGACTGGTCAGGCTGCATACTACCCTCGGCATCCTTCTATGTCCTCTAATCTTTCTCTGCCGGGCTCATTCTTATTAGCATTTACAAGATTTCTCCCTCCTTGTTTTTATTTCTCCTTGGCTTGCAGACTCCTCTTCAACAACCTCTTAGCTCTTTCCACAGTTTGTCACAGAGGCGATTCTTTTCCTCCACTTAAAGTCTTTGCGTAATATCCACAGTTTTTGCTTTGCGAGTAGAGATCTGCAGATTCCCCAAGTGGTTTTAAGTCCAGTCAAAGGTAAAACACAAAGGAGTTCATTAAAAAAAAGCGTCACCACAGTTCCTTGTGTAAATCTCATTCTCTGCCATACATATGTACAGAACTCCAATGGCACATAAAAAAAAAAGTTATACTCCACAAGTTTATGCTTTGGTTTGATCGTATCATTTTCTTCTGCAGCCGTTCAGTCTTTACTCACATCTTCGATGCACAGAGTAAAGTTTTTATTTTGTGTATATTCTTCCAATCCAAATCCAAGGGTCTAAATTTTTTTTCCTACAAAGAGGTCATGGACACATTAACACATGGAGGGTCATGTGTTATGTTGAGATCTGGACAGTAAGGCAGCCTAATTTCTGGGGCGAACTTGGAAGGTCATGAATTTTTATTTTAATTTTATACCCGTGGCAAATCCCTTCGCAAGAATCAACTCTAAATCAAAGTCCTCACATTTATTAGTTTTCGATGATTGCACGTGTCTTTTTTTTTCGAAGGCTAGGTTTCTCTGAATTGAGAGCGTAGGAAACTTTTACTTTCCCCTCACCCTATCCTCTTGCAGCGTTCCTCACTCACGCAGACCCTTCCATCCTTCAATGTATCTGTCCAAGCAAACACTGAAGATCCAGGCCTCCATCTCACTCTTTTGCCTATAGGACCCTTTCCCCCCCGACAATGGATATTCTAAAGGCCCTTAGCTCTCCAGCCCATGTCTTTATCCATCCATTGTCCCATCTTTTTTACTCCAATCCTTTCCTCTCAGAGGTCCAGACGGAAGGCGCCAAAGTAGCTAGCAGATTCTTCGGCATTCACCATGGTGGGGGAAGAGACAGAGACAAAGATTTCATCACCAGCCCTCAGTTCAAACAGTCCTCCCTGGTAGACGGAGTGTAGGGCGTACTCAGCGTCTGGAGCCCAGCACTTAGTTCCCACCCCTTTCAGGAGCTGGAAAATACCAAGAAAGAAAAAGCAAATGAAATCTGTGCTAAGGAAAGTGCTCAACAGTATGAATGGTTCAGTGTGAATTTAGGAAAAAAGAGACGCTGTACCTGTATGGGGCTTGGGTAGGACGTTTTCTTGTAGACGCACTGCACCAGCTGGTGGCTGACGCTGCGCTGATCCCCCTCACTTGCAGCTGGGGATGGATAACGAAAATACACCTGGAGAAAGGTGGGAACAAGTTCATGCAAACGGTGACTGCGTGCCTCCAAGTGAGTGGTTTGTTTTCTTTGAAATGCTCCTTTTTATATATATATATATATATATATATATATATATTTTATATATATTTTTTCGCATGATTCCAGTTTCAAACTGATAGGAATTTAAATAAATAAGTATTGGGTAGGTGACAGCTTTGAGTTTAGAAACATGCTGCATCCTTAAAAGTGATTTTGAAAAACTGATTTAATTTAAGTAATAATAAAAGTAA
>VUQJ01009572.1:5014-15776 GCA_015108635.1 Andinoacara biseriatus
GCCAATCAGTTGGGGAATGCATTTTACAGAGTGACTGATGGTTACTATGGGTCATTGACTGATCTTACAGACCTGTGCAACCGGGGCTTTAGCAATCAATTTCAGAGCAACTGCTAGAAACCTCCTGAAATCACTCATACCTGGTCTAAAAATATGCACAGTCACCAATAGGTCTCTCTAGCTCTGGGTAAATGAGGCTTAAGCTACAGTGATGGCTGTCACTGTAGTGTGGCAGCAAAGCTAGCAGCTTTTTTTTTCTTTTTTCTTTTTAAAAAAAAATAAAAAAAAAATCGCTTCATCTGCACTCTACACTTCAAAAATCAGGAAATCATGCTTTCCTACAGATAGACGAGGTATATAAGATATATGGTTTACACAGGACTGCCAAATCTTTTTCATACAGCCACAGTGTACGTACCTGCATGTCGTCTCCTCGGAGCACGTTCCCTGAGAGGTCCAGATGGACTAGGCTGCTGGGGATGGACGGGTTGGCACTCAGTGACTGGCAAAGGCTATTCACCCCTATAACACACACACACACACACACACACACACACACACACACACAAACAAGCACCGTCAGCGTTATCTCAGCCCTCAAATCTCCACTTGATGTTTTGACAGTATATTGAAGGAAATGGCAGAAAATGAGCAGGGGGAGAAGACAGGAAAGAACGCGTTCAGAATGTAGAGTGAGTGCATGGAAAGTGAAACAAGTAGGCCTCATAGTTCAGAAAATGTAATGCATGGTGCCAATAAAAAGATATCAAAATAAAAAGAGTAAAGACAACATTCCTGACTTAATAAATATCAATGTTCAGGCTTGAAACAGCTCCATGAAAGCAAATCTTTATGCAACCTGTTTGCATTTTAAAGAGATTTAAAATGTATGCTGCATGCAGATCTAAGCATGCATGCATTTCCACAGCTTGTTACTGACATGCTGTGCACACAGCCACTGACCTGTGTCACATCATATCGCACGGCTGACATGATACTGTGACACTTTTATACTGTGAAGTCCTGAGTGACTGTGTCAGCCTGTAAATCAAGACCGATTGATTGAATAACCGCTTTGATGAAGAGATGAAAAAGAATGTGATTAAGGACAAATGAGAGTAACAGGAAATTCAAAACATCAAATGAGCAAATTGCTGAATTATATGCTAGAACAAAGCTGTTTTGAAAAAAAGGGGGTAAAAAAAAAGAGGAAAATGTCCCCAATCCTCAGCTTTTGCTCTTGGCATGGAGGCATGTATGGACTGAGCCTTTAGCGAGAAAAGCAGGGCTCAGTTTAAGCAGCCTTACTAACCTGGCAGTGTGGAAGATGATAGCTTTTTATTGATTGCCTGAAAATGTATGTTTACAGCGAGTCCCTACAGACAGTGCATGGCGCTGAAGAGTTTATTTTGGATGATGATCAAGAAAAAAAAATTAATCTGAAACAGATCAATTAGAAATCCTCTGCAGTTTTTCTTGTAGCCTCAATGTAATCAGCCTCTTGGCAGTATCTGTTAAAGGCCAGAAGGACATTGTTCTTCTAACTGATGGAAAGTGGTTTAGAGAGCAGCATTTACACAGTTTATAATTTGTTCCCTTTCTATCCCTCCCTCTATCATAGTGTTAATAGAGAGATAATTAAGTCTCATTAGGATCTCAGCAGTAGGTGTTATCACATTAGTGGAGGATATGAATTGCATCTTTCTGTAGGGGAGCATGTAAATTAATACAAAAAGAGACAAGCCAACTGATTACAGCACAATATTTGTCTGTCAACCAATCTGTTACTATTGTTACAAAACTGCAAATATTCCATGGAGCATTCTAACATTTCAGCAATTGTACAGATACAAAAACACCAACGGGAAAAACAGCACATACCTTTGGGTGAGAGTGAGGTTTTGGAGAAGTTTAAATGCTTGAGCCCCAAACGGAGTTTGGCAAACTGAGCACCCAGGGAGGAAACACCTGCAGCGAGAGAGAAACAGACAATTTTCTAGTTGTAAATTGTAGTTTATGGCGCTGTTGTAACTCTCTGGTGGACAGCATTACTGTTTGAACTTTATTCCAAACAGGTTTAACGTGACTGTCCACGAATGTTTTGGTATTTGTTGGCTGAAAAAGAAAGTGTTACACCACATCACAATAACTCCTGCTTAAAACGAGAACAGATGATAATATAGGTACTTATCCATTTGATTTTGAGAATGAGGCGCCTTTTATTTATATTTATAAGGTGTATTACAGAATATAATCAGTCACAACAACTAATAACCAGGAAAATAAGTTAATTGCATATAAATGTATGCATATATGTTTACAAATGGCATATTTTTGTGGTAAATTTTACATGATGACAAATAAACCAGAGACTGGTGAGCCCCAGACATCTGTTGCATGTTTACATGCATCTGCATGAATATTTGGTGGAATGCATCTTTAATTCATGTGTCCTGGATAGACTGAGAGGCCTTAGGACAGAGTTAATGAAATATTAACATACTACACTCACTGCACTATAACAATGGAACAAAACTGTGTGTATCATCATACTCCAGCTGTGACAAGCTGTGGTGTGTATGGTATAGAGTGAATGAATATTGCACACTAAATGGCTTGCAAGCAGTACTCAAGCAGTACTTTTGCTCTAATTAATAATTTTTTGTTGTGGCTTTTTCCCTCACTTTGGATTTGTCCTGCCCTGCCTCCTGATCCCACTTTGGGTTATGTTAATTTAGAGAGCAAATGCAAATAATGTAAAATATTACTACATTTAAAAGAGTGCCGTAATCACTGGGAATCCGTAGAGAATGTATGATAATATTGCTGAGTAGAGGTGAAATACAGACTTTAGCGAGGAGAAAGAAAAGAGGGAAAAGAAGCAGATCAGAGATGCATGTATTAGACTAGATCTGAGCATCCATACCTCTGTCCTCCAGTGGGTTGTTGGCAAGATTAATAGTAGTGAGTCCTGAGCTGGGGTTGTGGGCCAGGGCAGCAGCAAGCTTCTGGGCAAAATCACTGTAGGTTGTGAAAGGATGTTTTCATTATAGGTCTATGAACAATGTAAGCACCAGACACTGACCATCAGAATGCTTGAGCACCATTAATAATGCTTTTACAGTAGCAGTGAAGAAAAGCCGATGGAAACTGAAGTGAAATGTCAGAACAGCTAAGAAAGCTATCCGGTCTTTTTAAAGATATGACTACATAGAAACAGCATGCAGAGCCATTTCCCTCACAGATCTGATGAAAGCAAAATCAAATCAACATCAAAAGCCAAAATGTTGTAATATTGTTACAGTTTTCACTATGCAGGTCTTTGGTTTAAGGTTTAAACTGAAAATACTGAGTCTATGTATGACATTGCCTTTGGTTTCCTTCACATTAATGGTTTTCTCTCGCTCTGACACTCATAAGATGATTACAAATGGGTTTTATTACCATTATGTCAAGCATATATAAAATGAAATTACACTAAATCATAAATCTGCCGCAGGTAATGTCCGACCTGTCAATATAAAAGGTCACTCCAGAGATTTAATATTGGACTTTCATATAGTTGGGAAACTTGTGACTATAAATGTAAGTAGGGAATGTTTAAAATTTTGCATTTTCTTACGTTTTGAGTCCTGCATTGTCCAGGACCAACTCTTCCAGTCGACTGGATCGAGACACCACCCGAAGGATCTGCTCACAAACATCTGCAGACTGAAGACAAACATAGGTCAGATAATTCTGTCGGCAGTGTGAAGGAAAAGGATCTAGAGTGTTGTACAAGTCTTGAGCCACTTCTCATTCCTTTAGATTTTGCTTCCAAGGAGCCAGTCTTTCTTGTAATTTTTAAAGTGGTCTTAAGCAATAGTTGTCCAGCCTTTCGGAAGCTCTTTCAGTCCAGACCTTGTCACTGAACATTTTCAAAGGGATATAAATCACTTAACACTGACCTATGAATCATTCAAGCATACAGACACACAACTTAATGGATGAACCAGTGTTGTGTATAACAGACAACCTAACAAAGAACCAGGTCTAAATTGTATCTTTCGGCACTTTCACAAAACAAACAAACAAACAAAACAAAAACCAAAAACAATGTGTTCCCATTTCTTCAGTTAAATGAACCAAAAAATCCCAAAGATAACACAATTTGACAGAAATTAAATAAGATTACTGCACCAACAAGTTGATTCCCAAAGAGCTATTAGCTGAAAGCTTGACATATCTTGGCATGGTGTGCAGTGTCTCCTTACAAAAAAATAAATAAATAAATAAAAATTCTGATGGATTTATGAACAGAAAAGTACCATCAGATTTTGATCCACCATGCAATACCATCTGAAAGCCCCCGACTGGCAAAAGCTTCATTTTTCAGCATGACGATGATCCCAAACACCAATAAAAGGCGGTCAAACTCGAGTTAAAGTTGCAAAAACCTTTGCACAGTACAGCAATAATGTATTCTTTCCTATAGTTTTTTTTTTAAATGGTTGTACTTTACAGTGAAAGTGTTAAAGGAAAGGAAATATAATACTACACATTTAGAGTCTCACTCAGCGCTGTGCAGAAGATTTTCTCTCACTCATTAACTGAAGTGAATTTATTCTTCATTCTTTATCAACAGCATAAAAAACATAATTAACTGAACGAGCTCCAAGGCTTAGAACACGCTTTATCTGGAACAGCAAAACTTAGACTGAGATATTCAAGGTCACAGGAACAACAAAGAAATGTACTTTTGCGTTGATTCTCCCAAGTGTTCTTGTTCCAAACTACTAACTCCAGAAGGCTGCTTATTTATGCCAATTAAAGCTGTTCTGTGGATTAAAAAAAAACAAAACAAAAGTATACAAGTGAATTCTTCCACTTAAAGACCATTTATGCATGACAAGGAGAGACTGGGGAGTTCAGACTCTGGACACCTTAGAGGGAGAAAGTTGTCTCGCTTCTGTGGTCTGAACACCACAGGAGACACGGCTGAGGGACAAAAAGCACTCATATTTAGACAAAATTAAAGATTCAACAGTTGAATGTCCGTGCCCTACCTAGATGCTCACTGACCCAGTTCACTGTGTGCTGCGTCATACATACACAAACCATGCGCCACACATATTCAGTTTGCATTTCTGCAGATATATTCTTTAATAATCTGCTCTGAAAAACACAAAGAGTTTTCATTATGATAGCGCGGCTCTACTGGGCCAGTGTGTTGGTATTAATCTGGGTAGTTGACATTTCTGCTATAAGGGAGTGTTTCTGTTAGCCGGCAGGCTCAGTGTGGTCAAAAACAGTGCCTGCCTTGTCCAACACGGTTCTCTACAGTGAGGAGGAGAGAAAGGAGAGAGCAATAATGGAAAGAGACAGTGACAGGAAATCTCAGAAGAAAGGGACCGTTGTTCACATGTTTACTCATCGAAACTGAGTTTTAAAGAAGAGAATAAGAAGGATGGAGGCCAGTGAGGGATGACACATGATATATTTTAAAAAAAAAAAAGCAGAGGGAGATACAAGGGTAGTGATGGATGAAATGGAGAAAAACACAGGAGAGAGCAGAGGCAGAGGGCACACAAAGAAGTCTTGTCCTTTCCACGGCAGTCACAATAACACTGTTGGGGACAGCAGGGCGACACTGGGAGCATGTGTATTGTACCATTTACCACTCATTAAATAACAACCTTGTCACACTGTGGTGTTCTGACCCTGCACTCTGCTAGATTATCCCACGCGTTCACACATGTGAGCACACTCACACACAGGCTGTGCTATCACGACTTCATCAGAGGGTTAGTCATCTTATGGCTGCCATCCTTCTGCTCTTCTCCTTTCTCAATTTAGGCTCAGCATCTTGATTCGACCACTAGACAAACAGCCTAACTGAACCAAGAACGAGCAGAGAAATCCCTCGCTGTGATAGCCTGCCGCGTGCGTGTATGTGTGTCTGTGTTTGTGTTATTATGTCTGCTGCACTAATATTCCTTATCTGAACAAAAGAGATGCTGGACTGTAGTTTAAGGCCTGAGGCTAATGGATTTAATGTTTTACATGTCCTCATCAACTTCTGTTTTTCTTAGACATTCCTAAAGTAACGCTATAGTTCAACATCAAACACAATACTGATCAGTCTGAGGGGCAGCGGTGGCCCTGAGCTGAACTTTTTGTTTATTAGCTGGCCTCATTCTAGCTAGTTTTACGAGCTTGAAAATGTTTAGTTCCTCCTTTCTGGTGTAATTGTTTAAACCTGATTACGCCTTCTGACTCACTTCCTTATTCGTTTGGCATTTCTCACTTTCACTCTCTCCACTGACCTTTCCCCTGACCTTCATGTTTCTGTCCCACTGCTCTGCTTGCTGTCATCACTTTCTTTCACACTCTGTTCCTCTCTTATTGTCCTGTCAGACTTCCTATTGTTTCCATTGGAGCAGGATTCAGAAATAATCATGCTCCAAATCACATCCTTGCTGCTCTTGTTTCTCCAGCTCCCTCATTATCACTATACAAATATACACACATTGGAAAAAAGGATTTTTTTCCCCCCATTAGAACACCTAAAGGGGACTGGGTTGTAAACCCACAGAATACAAATCAAACACTGCCACAAAAAACACTTAAGTAGCACAACCATTTGAATGGCACTCACTCAAACGCCTCAAGTTTCATTATAAACACACACTAACCTCAAACAGAGGGACAAACATTAGACTGCGCCTGTGTGAACATATGTGCGCAAGTCTGCACAAGGCAAATAAGGGACTAGATTTTAAAATTCAGTACAAAAGAAATGGTCTGTGACGGAGGTGTGAGATAATTGGTGAGACTGAGCGAAGCCTCGAGACGCAGAGTTTGTAATGGAGTGCTGCAGGGGGGCAACAGCCTAAGACATTGAGTCCCTTTGTCTAGTTTGGATTAGGAGTCTTATCACACGAAAACATTGGACTGATCCTCGGTCAACAGAGTGGAGGGGGAGACAGAGGAATCAAAGGGGCAAATATTCTGTATGGGCAGATACATACACCCCTATACACCATTAGCAAAAGGTAGAGGAAAAGCTGTCTAAAGAGAATGAAAAAATCTTAGTATGCAATATAGAAAAAAGACAGACTTTACCCATAAAGTGAAATTTGTCAGCCACCTCAAATAAAGTAGACACATTTTTAACTATGTAACACAAAACATCCTCAAAAAGGCACAAAAACCCTCTCACAACACAGTTTTTAGACTCATACTAATACATACACCATCTTTTGCCCTAATTAGCCACTTTCTGTTATCACATATATTACTAATGGAGGCGGACACTAAGCTCTCTCAACAAATACTGGGACAGACAAAGCAGAAACCACAGCTGCAGCAGTGAAGCAAAGCCGTGAGAAGCAGATTTAACCAACCGAAGAAATGGAGAACGGCACCCACTTACACCTGGGATAGGATTAAATCCGGCTGTTCTGTGGGAGAAGACTAACAGTGCATATCTTTTATCCAGCACAATGAAGACATGAGCTAAATACATATAGAAGCTAAAGGAATGAAAATAGTCCCGCTGGCAGAATTCAATCTACCTTTGTTAATATGGTTGAGGATGAGAAACACTTTCTCAGAACAGCCGTTCAGTTGAACAGCAGCAAACTACATCCTATGAAATAAGCATAAAGCTCTTAAAACATCAACAAAAACTGAATATTAACCTTGAGCCAGGCTGGCTCTTTGGAGGGCTCAGATTTTAGTTGCATTACTGTAGTTTGATGTTTAATTACGAGTACAAACCAGTTTGTAATCCTTAGTAGAGAGCTTGGTGAACCACTGGTTAAACTCCAGGACTGCTATTATAGCTACCAGATCCCTGAGGAGAAGGACAAATGCAGAGGAGAAAAAGTCAGAGTAGCCATGAAGTATTTTTCCTCATCAGTACCAACTTAGATCTGCTAGTGACATCATTTTTTTTTTTTTTAAATAAATCATGTAGCACCTACAATGCCTTCCTTCCTACGTGATCTTCATCTGTGTACAACATGTTTTTACATTGCACTCATGCTCCAATAAAAATGTTAATATCTTTGGCAACACTCACCTGTTGTCCAGATGGCTGAAGTCCTGCAAGTTAAGTTCTCTGGTGTCTTGTGTTAAATAGATAGTGTCTACATCCTGGAACAGAAACAAGTAATTAAACTCAACTCTAGAACCAATGCAGCTGCACTGGGAGAGTAAAAGATTTATTTCATTTAGGACAAAGCATGAGCATGAAGATGTCAGGAAATAAAGATGTGAGGAAAAGGCTTCTACACATGTCCGTGCACTCTTGTAGGCTACATACATAAAACTGCAAAAACTCTTTTATAAAAATAAATAGAGCAGCCACAGCACCCAGGCCTCGCTGTCAAAGTAATATGTGCAACTGCACAAAGAAATGTAAATCATTCTTACCCACTGCACCTCTTCTCTGTAAGGCATCCCCAACCAGTCACAAACACATCGGTACATCTGAGAAAACCCACCTACACAGAGACGGAGACCATCAAATATAAAAAAAAAAGGAAAGCACAGAACAACAAAGACACGTGAAAACTGGGATTTTGGAAACATGATGTGCCTCTCATCTCCTCTGTAAATATCAACAATTTGAACCAAAAATTTCAAATTTGGATTAATTGCTTCATAAGACCTGCTGACCACTTCTGATGAGGCTTCAGTGAACAGTAGATGGACTGAAGGGCCAGATGTGTCTCTCAGGTCCTGTTTCAGGTCTTTGCTGGATTTATTATTTTTTTTAATTAAATATATGACTTTCAGACACTGTTCACCTGCTGTAGATAATTCTTTAGGAACACATTGCACACCAAGCTAAGCTATGCCATGTTTTCAGCTAATAGCACTCTGAGAATCACATTATTGGTGCAAAAGTAATATTTAAGCCTGTCAAAATTGTGTTAGCTTTGGCATTTTTCATAGATTCTGTGAAAAGTGCTGAAGACCACTTTAAAAATTACAAGAAAGTCTGGCTCCTTGGAAGCAACGTATACAAAAAAAAATGAGAGGTGGCTCAAGACTTCTGCACAGTACTATATGTAGAAGCACATAGTAGTCACAGGTTCATACCACAGGGTCCAGGTTCAGCAGGTTTGTTGTTCTCCCACAGAGTCTGCAGAGAAGTCAGCCTGTCTGGAGGCTCCATGCACAGTTTCTTCATCACTTTACTGAGAAGAGAAGACAGATGAAAATATTTTGTTAACAAAACTGGAGCTACTGAGCATCACTGAGCTACTTTTGCAAAGCCTTACTTTTCAACAGAAATTCTCTAAGCAAGCAATCAGGCAGCTGCTGTGTACCACATGGTACTGCAGTATTTTACAAATAATCTATGTGAGCTTAAATGAACAACAAACTAATATTTTAAAAAATGCTAACACAAATAAATTAACTGCAACCACAAATGAAAACGGTCAGCCTCTCAATCAACTCAGACTGTACTGTTCACACGACAAGGTTATAGAGTTGATGGTTTTACATACATGCTCATTTCTGCATTGCTATTCTTGCTTCCCATTCTCAGCAAACCACCGAAAGGCATTCATATCAATATGAATGCAATACATGGTCATACTCCAATAACATTAAACCAAAATCAATTCCCACAGGAGCTATTAGTCTGTGACAAGACAGGTGAATACTAATACTAATATTTTATATTACACACAATATATACAGAAGACAAACTCACCCAGGGGGTAGACCGGGACATATCCTCAGCATACAGTTTCCTATGTGAGCCACCACCTCATTTACCTCATCTGTGGAGGGCAGCTTCAGCGAGAAGGAGCCACGCTCATACTCTATGGACAGCTAAATGGACACAATCCTAATTAGTTATCACAACAATGAATGTTCCACTTACAGCACAAGCCAACTACAAGTGCACCATTTAGCTAAGACGCTTAAGCATTTTTTACTTTCTCATTCAATCTGGTTTACAAGAATTCAACATGATAATGGTTAATGGGCAATGTAAGGATTCCACATGGGGATGTTGTGTGTTTGCATGCATATGGCCTGAATCTCTTTCTTTTAATCCATATTCAGTTTTTTCCGCCTACCTCTCTGGAATCTATTAAAAAGAATTTAAGTAAAAAGAATCCATCTGTCTCCTCAACCACAGCTATATTACACATTTCTGCATAAAATAAAGGGAAAGATTTAATAATATTAATCAAGACTGGCCGACCATTTCGGCATTCACTGCAATTATGCAAATGCTGATCAGTGCCTCTTCTACAGGCCAATATTTGCATAATCTGTGCTGATACACAGGAGACCATCGGTCAAGATATTAAGAGGACTGACATCTCTCAAATGAGAGGGACAGAGGTTCAGCTCCAGGAACAGGATGGTTAGTGATGGATTATCATATTTTATGGTTAGATCCTGCTGACTGGCAGCTCGGCACAGATGTTCTTTTCTGGTGTGCCATGAATTAATTCCTTTCTAAAGATCAGACTAGCATTCAAGACATTTTCCTGCCATCACTTTAGATTTGTCTACCCCACTCTCCCTCTCACTGTAGAATATGTTGTGATTCCAGGCTGAATCAGATACAAAAGCTGGGTTTGAGTACACGTTTGAGCCACAATCCATTCTGCTGAAGAGTTCCCGAGTAGGACAAAAAAGTATTTTCACCAGTTTTAGTACTAGCTAACTTGTATACATCTTTATTCTTACTCTCAGCGAGAGGGTGAATGACTGTGATTTCAAAAATGTAAAGCTATTCCTTCAA
>VUQJ01009574.1:5133-23899 GCA_015108635.1 Andinoacara biseriatus
AAAAAAAAACTTGGTAGAAAATGAGGTGTACACAAAGCTGCATCATTGTGTTCACCGAGGCTTAAGGAGGACAGTTTGAGTTATTTGGAATAACAGGATTAACAGTGTTTGTCCCTCATATAAAGAATTTTATATGGACATATGCTTTTGTAAACAATTATTTAAACACAGACTCTATGAGGACCAATCTTGCTTATGTGTGTTTGACTTGATTACAGGTACAGTAATAATCATTCAGTTACTGTATCATTTCCAAAAATACAAATTTGTAATATAAAATTTACATACAAAGTTAAAAAACAAGAAAATATTTGACTCATATATTTGTGACATTTCAGCATTAAAAGAATACCTAAACTATCACTTTAAAATAAAAACAAAAAATGTTGCTGATAAATTTTCTATGTACTGGTAAGCCACTAATTTGATATTGTTAAATTATTTCCCAATTTTCCATCTAGTAGTCTTGGAAACAGTCTGCAGTTAGTTAGCTGATATTTTAGGTTGGGTAAAATATTGCAGTTTCAGTTTGAATGACACCGTATGTCAAAACCTTTAATGGGCCAACTTGGTTTTAAATTTAGGTTGGGGGACGGGTCATTGACAGATGTTATTAATAGCAGTAGAGCATGAGGCTTGGGAATGTTTGGCATGGGACTAGAGGTCTCTAAAATCTCGGTTGTCTTGTAGGACATTTAATTGGATTCAGGTTAGGTCCCCAAGTAGAGATGTGCACCCAACCCAGTTCTGCCACAGCAAAAAAGTTAATCAGATTGAAAGTAGATCACAGCAGCGCACAGCAGCTTGTTAGCTCTGCAGGGTTGCCTGACAGATCCATCAGATCAAATAGTTTACCAAACATCTGGCATGGTCAAAAAGTTGTCGAACTTTTTGATGCACTTTGTGTATTCCCCGTGAAAACTCTTGAACAAAACTTCAGCTCATCAGTGTGGAAGACCCGTGTGGCCTATATCTTTGTGTTACCATTGTGAGCAATATTTTAATTGTCCATTTTAGGCTTATCCTGGCTGACTCAAAAGTAAAATACAGAATTTGGGAAAGCTTGGAGAAAGCTTTAGGCATTCTACAGTTTGTGTTTCTCCATATTTTTGTGATGCATTAACAATGGCTGTTGCGAGTGTGTGCTCCACAGCAATATACCAAGGGACAGATCAAGGTGGGGTTTGGATGAAACAGCATGAAGTAATTACATGCAATATTGGCTCAATTGGAATGGATCAGCTACATGTTTGACCTTTTTATGTGACATTTCACTTCAAATCAAACCCGTCACCCTTCATGTTTAACATTTAAGCACTCCATTATTAATCTTCACCAAAAGTTTCTCTGCACAGTAAAGTTTCCTTTAATTCCCCAGGAGTTAGTCTTGGATTTGTATTGTCTGCGACATCATCCGAACCCCAGGAGCCTCTTGCTCAGTCTTGACGGATCCTCACTCTGCTGAAGCCCAATACTGTTCTTCATCTTGTGTTGTCACAACCCCCCTGCTACCTTGATTCACTCTTGGTCGTTGGCTAGGTTTTGGATTTATTACTTTCGAGGCCGAACAATCAGTGGACCAGGCTGTCAACATGCATTTTCACGACATCATGGGCAAAAAAGTGTGTAGTTGTAGTTTTATTTTACCCTTAAGATCAAACTGAGGCTTGGGCGACAGAGCGGGAAGTATACTATGATGCTGTTTGATTGCTTAAAGCTAATTTTTTATAGAGGCTCTCTATTTGTGAATGCAGCATCATTAAGCCTCTAATATCTTAAATTGATTAGGCTGGTAATCTGATTTACACAATTCTTTTTTTTCTTTTCTTTTTTGTTGTTTTCTGATGTTTTGTTGGCAGGTCACTTACATGTCAACATGTTTTTATTTTCTTTTTTCTTTTTGAATCGTTAAAGAAAAGCTCAACTCAGTGACCTCAGTTGAAGAATCTCCATACTGTGTCAGTTCTCTAAATCTAACAAATGAAAGTCTGTCTAAACTGCATAGGATGAGACAGTGCTATTTGCATACCACTTCATAGTATTTGCTTTCACTCAGTGTGTGCACCAGATGGATGAGGTTTACTGCGCAGAGTCAATTCAGATAGTGTCAGGTAGGCTGTCCGTCCAGTAAAAATAACAATACATCCATTGTGGTGTAATATTTAAGCACAGCTCTTAACCTGCTGCCACTCCTTTGATTGTACTGTTGTAGGGATAAACTGCCTGGCATCTCAGCTGAGTAAAACCAAGCAAAAAGACATTGACTTGGGTTTAAAATGCGTTTTTAAAACCGTCTTCAGTTTGTTCCCCAAGAGAGTTGGTATGTATTTAGGAGCTTTTAAACCACCCTGTAGAGACCGTAACTGAAAACAGCCTCCTCCTTGCCCTCCATGCAGATGGTAATGAGTTGTGGGCCTGAGAAAATGATCGCAGTAGAGTTACATCCACTCTAATCTACCATTATGCATATCCTGTTACTGCACAAGTGGTTTTAGTGTTTCAAGGTCAGTCTGCAGTAGTTGACACATAGAAGACCTTTATGCATGTTTTGTAATGTATATTAAATGGTTTTAGGGGTACTTCTGTGTGTCTCCTTTCTTAAATATTTTTCTTTGTCGAGGCTGATTTCATGTAGGTGGTCCATTTATTAAGTATTTGGGAGCTTTTTGTGTTTTTGGTTGAGGCTGAACAGTGGAGAGATGGCTGTAAAGTGTTGCGTATCTTTACCCAGTTCAGAGTGGCAATCACAAAGACCCCAGCTAGAGTCATCAGTTTGTTGTCAGTACCTTAAACCACTTATCTAACAGTGCAAACCATAAAGTAAATTCTGTTAACTGCCAGTTATTTTTCTCCTGAAAATGCCTACCAGCTAACTGTTTTTAAGGCCAGGAAATTTTAAATGCTTCCTTGAACTGGATTTTGTTATTCACCAATTTCGAATGGCAAAATTTTTATTCAAATGTCACTGATTATTACATTAAAAAGATGAGCTGAATGAGCCCTCAGTAAATCGTTCAGCCCAACCTGTATACTCTCCACTGGTACCTGCTCCCCTCGGCTTTGCCCTCATTTCCTGTAGGATTAGGGGCTCAACTTAATCCATTGTTCTTGACTTGACATTACCTTACGCTGGGACTTGAGGGAGGCTGGGAGATATGAGTTACAAAATTAGAAATTGGAGCACATCAAACTGTGGAACAAATCCCAATTCTGCTGTTGGGGACTGTACAGAAGTCATGGTATCCATCACTCGTAGCTAAGATGCCCACGGGAGAAAGTGCTCAGGTAACCGACGACGGCGGCGAGGCCGCTGCCAGAAACATGTGCATGTAATTAGGTCGACAGAGAAGGAAGAGGGGAGGCTGGCGAAGGTGGTAACACCTTAAAGCAGGGGAAGAATTTGCAATTCGTTTTTCTCCCGCAAGGTGACCCCAATAACTCAGCCTCTGTCTATTTATGGGTGGCTCCCCCTTAGACTCAGCCTGTTTCTTTGCTCTGGTTAAGTGCTGGCAGCTTTGCCTAGTTATAGACAGGAAAGTTTTGTTATTGGGTCAACACATTTATACTTGGCTCAAAATGACTCAATTATTTTAGCTCCAAATATTAACTATACATAAAATGAAACAAAATAAAAGGCGGCTTTTACTTAAAGTCTTTTTAATCAAAAATAAAGAAAGCACTTGTTACTATTATTGATGATCGATGGGATTTGGTTTGAAAACAATTTTCTCACTTTTGACACAGTATGAAGATTCAGATTTAGATTGAAATAAAAAAAAAAAAAGACTGTTCATTTGTAATTTCTGCATGTTTACCTTATATTCTGTTAGAACTGAGATATCGATCTACATCCATTTCCCCTTAAAACTTATTCCAAACAAAATAAAAATTAAATTCTCTGTAAGCGTTAGCTGGAGAAAGGTAAGTCATGACCTTCCATTAGATGTCTTTATCTTATATAGGGCAGCTAATGACAAAGAAAGACAGACATCTATGTTTCTCAGGTACATTTCAAATCTTGGATCATTTACATCTTGGGTCAATAATTTTGGCCAGTGAAATTTCTGATTAGCACTGAGTACCTGAGACACATAGCCATACAGCCCTTCTGGCTACACATTAATATTAATTTATATAGCTGGCCCACATAAATTAAATAAACATAAAGTAAAATATTTCAAACTGGCCCAAATTGTTGAGATTAAGTATCAGTGGTAGGACAGGTCTGTCTAGGTGAAGGGCTTCATTGACTTTTTACTGGTGTTGCCAAATGTGCCCTTCTTGTCCTTTGTCCAGGTGGAAGTAAAGAAGGCTGAACCTCGTGACAGCAAAGCTCCTGGCCAGCTTGGCCCTGGCCAGTGGGCACCCAGGGGCATCTTGAGTGCAGCTAATGGTTGGACAGCACAGCCTGCCCAGGGCTGGCAACAGCCTTATGGGCCACAGGGTGAGTGGGAACAAGTCCCAGAGCAGAGCATGAGAAGCTCACTGTTCAGAGAAAAACCATGCAGTAGCAGTTTAAATGTGTTAAATCCTCTGCTCAAACATTAACATTGTATGCATGCGCATCATTTTGAATACTTAACTGTTATATGAACATTTTCTGTTTCATGCATCAGAATTGTCCTCAGTCTAATCATTATTAATTTTTTTCCTTCCTAAAGGAGTGTGGGTGTCAACTACCGGACAGCCCATAGGTAGGTGTTAGTCCTCCACTTGACAACACACAAACTGTCATCCTTTTGGTATTTTGTGGGTTTCTTGTATGTTGTGTAACTGTTAGATTGCAGATACATGTGTGATCATGTGCTTATCTCAAAATGCTTGTGTGACAGAACGGGGCTTGCACACGGTGTGGCCCATGGACTGATGACAGTTAACAGTGCATGTTATCACTGATTCATAAAGGCTGAGGCTGCTGATAATTTGCTGCTCGAGACAGATGGCAATATTGAATGGATTCCGGGCCTCCCTCTGCTATTGGTCAGGCTCAGCTTCATATCACCACCTCCGGGTCAACCTGCAGCACTCACTGCATCTCTGCAGCTCTGTGCTCGCTTGCAAGATACTTCAGTTTCAGATAGTACTCAGCAGCTTTACTCTTTAAACCACTCGTCTGTCGACACTTTCTGTTAATCAGAGATGATGAGGAATTCAGTTTGATGCAATTCATATTTATCTTATCATTGTCAGTGCTATTACCACTGTGCTAAATTCTTATTAGTCTTTGTTATTCTGTGTTGGGGTAGGCGGGTATGGACCTCCATTGTCAGCAGGCCGGGGAACCCCCGCGCAGCCACCATCACCCTTCAATGCATTCCTGGTCACGACCCCGGCGGGCGGCTTTGCTGCACCTCAGGGCTACCCTCAGCAGGGCTACAGCACCGCACCTCAGTTTGGTCAGTAATACTAATGTGCTTCCACACTATAAAATGTTGATTGGTAATGTTGTATATAAGACGGCAGATAGTGAATTCTATTTCTTTTTAAAGTGTTGTATAAAACCATGAGTTTTTAATGTAGCTTTACTGTTTCTGCGGTCAGGAATGTTCGTGTCTTATCAGATATGGACATCATGACTTGTAGACACCCTGAATTTTATGAAGGCTTGTGGGTTTTTGTTTAAACTGATGGGTGAAACAAGCTGACATTGTGTAAATCACAGAAATTTTTTCAGAAAAAACAGTGTATTGGCAGACAGGTATTCAGTTTGATCTGGCAGTTGATATCCATTAAAGACATGTATTGGCTACACAGAACTTTGATTCTTATACCAGTTATGTGTTATACGTTTAATCTGTAAGATGGTAATATTTTGGTGAAGAAAGGGTTAATACCTTTACTAGCAGCACACAGCATTTGTGTCGTGGTAATGGTGTCAGCAATCCTCTGCTGAACCAGTTTTATCTCCTTTGAGATTTTGTACACAAATGGCATAAAATGATAAGGCAACGCTAGAAAATAATTAGAAAAATCCTTTCTCTTTGACAGGTTACAGTTTTGGCACACCTCAAGCAGACCAGTATGCTCCACAGGTTCCTCCTCCACCCACGACTCCAGGAACTGCACCGCTGGGCTTTGCACCCGCCACCACACCAACTCAGGATTTGAGCAAAGCTCCCACCGGGCAGCCCGACTTCCCTTATAGCCAGTATGGTAAGACGAGCATTGTGCATAAAGAAGATGCTGCCCCTTTTCTCTCCCATTTGACTTTTCTTTACCTCTCGCTCCTGCCCGTCTCCCTGTTTATTTTACTGGGTGCAGCTCCAGCCTTTTTAGGTTTATGGATATTCCCCTTAGACAAGCTTGCTGATGGTAGCATTTAGCTTGAACAGCTACACACGCATACATGCTTTCTGCATACATGAACCCCTCTGGCTCTGCCAAGAAGATACTGCTGATGTTTCACCATATCCAGGAGTCCTCAGCAGTCATTTCAGTTGATTTTTTTTCAGCAGGGCCTTGGATTGATAAAAAGATTGGTAGGTCTTGGTAGGTTTGAATTAGATCATCCTGCCTTGTGATGTTTGTTGTTTTCTATTTTGTTTTTATTTTATTTTGACTTGCCCTGAAAGAATAAAACATTTGATTTGGTTCAGGCTCCTCCCTGTTGATGTCTTTGCTGGCTTCTTTTCCTGGACTTGGC
The DNA here is from genome assembly GCA_015108635.1 of Andinoacara biseriatus. NCBI lineage: Eukaryota > Metazoa > Chordata > Actinopteri > Cichliformes > Cichlidae > Andinoacara > Andinoacara biseriatus. The sequence goes on from VUQJ01009574.1 coordinate 11,777, forward strand.
ACGATTACCATAGAAGAGCACCAGCATGACAATATTATCTTATGAAATATTGTTTCTGGAATTCTACTTGTCCAACCTGCCAAGCTACCTATCAAATTTTTTCAACATGTTCATCACTGTTATTACACTGGAGCTTTGCATGCTTGTCTGCAAAATGTGACCTTTTTCCCACTCTGTCTTGTAAATACAAATAAATATTAGAGTATGGGGTTAGTCATGTGTCTGTAGGCTGTACTTTGTGGTTTCTGTCTTTGTGGTCTTTGAACGGTGCTGCTAAACAGTCAATCATATCCTTTAGATTGTATTGGACCTGAATAATTAGTCTACCTGGAAATCAGTTGTTAAACTGTTGGCCACATTTCAGTCAGCATTCAGTGGCTTGAAAATGAGACCTTTCTTCAAGACACTTTAGGAAAAAAAAACAATGGTTTTTAATTTCTATTATTTAAGACAGCTAGGGGCTTCAGTCACATGTTGTAAACTCGTGCATGATTAAGAGACGGAGATCACGCTGAGAGCTCAAATGGGGGCCGGAAGTTTTCAGATCTGAAACAAAAGACCAAGATAAAACTAACCAGCGTCCATGGAAAAGGAGCAGTTTTTGTCTTCGTTCAACACTGAGCCATTCACTTACATAAGCACCAAGTCAGATAACAGTCAGATGCTCATTCATAGCTTTCATCCAGTTTCTTGGCTGACTGGTGTTTTTTATTCTGACTTGGCTTCCAGCTGCTTCCAACTGCTTAATTCCACATCTACAGCAGTCCTGCGAGTGCTGCCAGTCATGACAGGTGCCCATCTTGTTCAGTGTTTCCTGCCTGTGCTTCTCTTCCATCCAGCTTTTTGCTTTTTAGTGTCCGCTGCCTGTTCAGGCACTTTGTCTGGTTATCAGTTGGTCGAAACAACAGAGCCTTGCTAAGATTTTGTGAAATGAGCATAAAACGTGGTGCCCAAAAGCCACGTGAGATTTATAAACTGGATAAGTCATTTTGTTGTGTGTAAAATTAGCAAATCGTTATGGTTAGACAAAATTAGCTTGAATTTAATTAAGGTTATGCTTGGCTTAAAAGTAATATTCAGAAGTCAAAATGCCCTTGAATGCACCATCAAGGAGAATTCTCCTAGCATCTGCTTTTTTTAATGTAATTTTCGTAAGAGAACTGAGGGGTTATTCAAGTAACCAAACAAGACAAACAAAGAACTGAAAAGTGCGCACTCCTGTAACACAAAGACTTCAAGTGGCAGCTTGAAAGATGGGAAACAAGCCTAGAAATATGCACCATGCAATACCAATGGTTCGTTTTCTTGTTTCTAGTTGCTTTCTTCCCATATTATTCAGATTTCATGCATCTTGTAATTTTTATTTTTATTTTTTTAAGAATAATGCACATTTCACAAAATTTCTCGAGACCAGGCTGGCATGATAAAGTCAGGTGTGCAAGCGACTAGCTCACACATGTCTTGACTTCTAGGTGAAGCTGAAAAGAAATGCATTACAGAGCATAGTGCAGACCCAGTAAATAAGTATAAATGTACAGCTCTGTTAGCTCAGTAAGAGGGGGAACTATGTAAAGTAGTCGGCCAGCAGTATGTGGGTTCAGTCAACCTGGTCTCCTCATCTCCCTGATAGGCTTGGGTAACTACCCTCAGGACCCCTCTGCCTACGGACCAACGCGTCCTTCTCACAATTATGGTCAGGATGAGCAGGGAGGCTATAGTTCAGGTAGGTGCCAGCATCGTCTTCTCCAACCACAAAAGCAGCATTTATTCAGTAATATAGTACTTAGATCTGCAACTTGGTTCTATGCCTCTTTTCTTTTGCTCTGTGTTTAGTATTTTGCATGTACATTTTGCATGTACATACAAAATTACTCTGTGTATTCTTGTATAGTAAAATCCAGCTATTGCCAGCCCCACAGCTGAGTGGATTTGGAAGAAATTTAAATTTGCCAAGCTGATCTGCAGGCATGTCATTTCCCTCAGCAGCTGTAGCTTTACTATACCAAGACCAACCATGTCCTCCTCTTTTGTTCACTTTCTCTGTCTGCATTGCTTTGCTGGTTGTAAAAGGATGATCTAATTTTCAGAAAATTTGTTCATGGTTCAGTTGTCTCTATGCATCAGCAGTCCATTCATCCATTGTTTTTTCCCCTTCATGTACTGTCTCCCCATTTTAGCTAAAGGGGTGAGAAAGGAAAGACGCTTTAAAGGAAACCAGTAAATTTCAATTTCTCTTATTCTTCTGTCTCATGGTCCTGTTGGGGTCACACCTTGTTTCAGTTCTTTTGCTAAGAAATGTGTTTATATTTTCTAATTTCCCCGTTTTCTTTCTCTTTTCATTCCAGTTGTCATAACTATCTCTGAAATGCTATTTGATGCCTTCATTCTTTTGTTAACTGGGTGTTACCAGGGTTGGAAAATATCACCACAAGCAAGTTTCTAACTGGGACGGTGCAAACTGTCACTACTGTAAATTTTGAAGCCATGTTTTGCTTAGATGGTGGCTGCTGAATTTTTTATTTATTTTTTGGTAAGATTGGTTTCCTTCACTGTAAGTCACTGTGGTTTTGTTGTGTGTTTGCAGGGAGATGGTGCCATCCACTGTGTGCATATATAGAAGATCATAAGAGTTGCTCTTATTCTTCAAGAGAATTTAATTTTTTTTCTCAATGAAGCCAGTTAAATATGTTGCTTAAATTAAATTTAAACTTTCCTTGTACTGTTTGCATGTTTTAACACACACAGGCTTTGACATAAAAGGGCTCATTGAAGGATTACAGAAGCAGTTGGAAAAATCCACCATGAAACCCTGAGAAAAGTTCAGTTTACTGCTGTTTTCCCACTACTAGTCAACCAGCGCATACTGCTTTTCTATACCTGTTTTGTTGCTTGGTGCACACCTTTACTCATGTCAGAGTTTATCTTGTGCACATAACTACTACAAAACTATATATGTAGAAAAGAAAAAAGGGGGAAAAAAACAAAATAACAAAGAAGTTAGTAAATGAATGTTGTGGAAACAATAAATCATCTCTGCACTTACATGTCTAATGTACCTGGACCAAGCAACACAGACCATAATGGGTACTTTCATGTGAGAGGCATTATTGAGCTCACAGCTGGGTATGCTGTGGGGAAGCAGTGGCACGTTAGTGTTGGATTTTTCCTTAACATAGAAATTCTAAATGTTTTATATTAACATTATTAAATAAAAGGATTTAAGTCATAAGGCTTCCATCTAAACACCGTCTGGAGAGCCTGACATTAACACCCCCTCCTGCTCTGCTCCTTCCTTTCTGTTGTTCACCTCAGGGTACGGTCAGGACCTGACAGCCTTTGGCCACAGCTTCGCAGACCCCAGCCAGCCGACAGCCTCGTACGGTCCCCCGACAGCACAGCCCACCGCCGCTCCCCAGCCCGCCGCCAGCGCGTTCGGCAGAGGGCAGAACCACAACGTACAGGGCTTCCACCCGTATCGACGCTGACCACAGCCATCACCACCACCCCGGGCAGGACCGCTGTGTAAAGTTCAAAAACAAAAAATAAGAAGTCAGGGAAATCTGTGTTCTTGCTAAAACGTAAAACTGGAGTTCTGGATGTTCTTTAGGAATGTTGAATGCACAGAGTTTGTGAAACAGGGATTCCAGTAAATTTAAAAAGGGTGTTTTGTCTTTTTTTTTCTTTCTTTCTTTTATTTGATTTTTGCATAAATTAAAGAACATTCAGCAGAAAGAAGCTTTTATTCCCCACCCCCAACCCATATTTTATAGTAGAAACAAACTACTTTGCAATAATGTTGTCTGGTCAAACACTAGCACAGAGACTATATGTAAAGAGACTTGCCTATGAATATGTATATTTATGGTCGACACAAATGAAAACAGGGTCTCAAGTTTCCTCAGCTTTAAATTCTAGGGAAAATGTTTTTATTTTTCATTTGGTGAATTTTGTTTACTTTCTGAGCCTTCAAAGTTTGTTTAAAATGGAGATTATGAATATATATATATTATACACAAACTGTGCAATTTTTTAAAAAGGAAAATTTTGTACTATAAATGTACACTTTGCTTGTTTTTTTTATTTAAAGATGTAGACTTCCCTCAGGTGGCTGTTTTGGGTGCATTTTTGCACTTATGCAAAAAGTAAAGATGAAAAATTATTACAAAAATAAACGTTTTAAGGATAAAATGGTTCTATGTGATCTCAGCTGTGTCTGCTTCTGATGTTTTGGTACAAAGCAGTGCCAAAAAAGGGTTTAAGTCATTTAAAAAAAAAATCACAGCAGAATTTGTCACTTCTGATTTATGATTGTTTACTATCAGACAAATGAGGGTGAAGGGGTCATGTTTGGCTGTTCAACTGTCTTTTTGTGTTTGGTATTTCACAGACTAAAACTGATTAATGGAGGAAAAACTTGTTAGATTGATAAGGGCAGAGATTATTAGTTGAAGCCCTAAAACTAAGGGCTTTTGAAAATGTCAAAGAAAACAATAAGTCGGGTTCCTGAAGGGCTTCAGATATCTCCGTTTAACAGATTTAAGTAAATCTCACGTTAACCGGAGATATCTGGAAGACACGACAATTATACAAATCAAACACAGAGTAGTATGACTGATAATATCCGGGTTAAAGGTTGTAATTTTTGGAACGCTGTTGGGGTTTGATTCTATTTCCGCGTTGTTAGCGTATTAGCTTTAAGCTACCTGGTCTCTGAAAAGTAGTTAACTGTCTGATTAATCCCGACTTTTCAACACAGACATCTGTTCGACAAAAGGAGGTACAGCTTCAAGATCTCCGGGCAGGAAGTGTAAGATGAAAACGTTTGATTATTCTTTGTTTTGCTTTGTTTCTTTCGTTTTCTGATTGGTGCTGTTCTGGTTTACCTCGTAGCTAGCTTGCTAGTTTCTGTTCTGTTTATAATGGGCGGCTAACCTGTTAGCTTCCAGCGGCGCATGGTATCCACAGGGAGTTTGGATTATTGGATGATTAGGCAAACTTTGACATTTAAATGACACTCGGACAGAAGTCGTCTTTTAGGCAGTTATTAGCGTCAATCAGCGGGTGTGTCAGTCTGAGCAGAAATGGTGAAACTGAGTCGCTTTTTCTAACACTAATCTGCGTTTATGGACAAACTGAGAAAACGATCTCAGAGACATCAATGTTAAAAGTAAAACGTTAGGTAGCATCCGAAGAGTCTGCGATTAATTAAACCAAACTTGCAGTCATTAGACGTTAAATGCAGTGACCCAGCCGTGTCTAAATATGCACCAATTTTCAGGATGTCCAGACAGGTGTTGGGTACAGTAAGGTGGGATATTTCCAATATTTCATTATTTTTTTATCTTATTTTTTATTTTTTTTTGGTTGTTCAGCACTTCAGGCACTTTCTCATGAACTTTTAATAAACTCTAATGTAATACTGCAGTTTTAACAGTTGTGATACATATTTTACATCATAAAGACATGTTTCTTGTTGAATGATATACACTCACTGGGCACCTCATTAGGTGCACCTTTCTAGTACCAGATTGGACCCCCATTTGCCTTCAGAGCTCCCTTAATTCTTTGTAACACATATTCACAACCCTACTGACTGCATGTCTTTTGACTGTGGGAGGAAACCATATTACCCAGAAAAGACCCATACACACATGGGGAGAACATGCAAGCTCCGTACAGAAATGCAGGATGATTTGAGCTTTGTCACATGGTTTGTTATCCTGCTGGAAGTGGCCATCAGTAGATGAGTACACTGTGATCATAAAGGCATGGACATGGTCAGCCGCAGCACTCTGGTAGGCTGCAGCATTTAAGTGATGCTCAGCAAAGGGGCCTCAAGTATGCCAAAAAAATATTTGCCACACCATTACACCACCAACAAACTAAATTGTTGATACAAGGCAGGCTAGATCCATGCTTTTGTGATGTTTACATCAAATTCTGACCCTGTCATCTGAATGGTGCACCAGAAATCAAGACTCATCAGACCAGGCAATGTTTTTCTAATCTTCTATTGTGCAGTTTTGGTGAGCCTGTATGAATTGTAGCCTCAGTTTTCTGTTCTTAGCTGACAGTGTGGCGCCTGGTGTGGTCTTCTGCTGCTGTAGCCCATCTGCTTCAAAGTGTTGTGTATTCAGAGATGCTCTTCTGCATACCTTGGTTGTACCTTGGCTGTAATGAGTGGTTATTTGTTTTTTCTGCTGCCTTGCTATCAGCTTGAGGCAGTCTTGCTGTTCTCCTCTGACATCAACAAGGCATTTTCATCCAGAGAACTGCTGCTCACTGGATACATTATTTTTTTCCCCAGACCATTCTCTGTAAACCCCAGAGAGGTTGTGTGGGAAAATCCCAGCAGATTAGTAGCTTCTGAAATACTCATACCAGCTCGTCTTTACCAACAACAACAATGCTACATTCAAAGTCACTGACATCACATTTCTTCCCCATTTTGATGCTCAGTTTAAACTTCAGCAGATCTTTGCCATGTCTACATGCCTAAATGGATTGAGTTGCTGCTATGTGATTGGCTGATTAGACATTTGCTTTAACAGAGTTAAACAGATGTACCTAACAAACTGGCTGGTGAGTGTATGTCATTCACACTATGCTCAGCATGGCAAAAATGCCTCAAGTTGACTAACATCTGGAAAAATACTGTAGTGTGCTTATACACTATCTATGTTCATGAGCCAGGCAGCAGACCAGCCTAAAGTACTGCACTAAAATGTGGAGTTGCAATGTGAAATTTGGCACAGGTATGACGCAGACGTTGGAAGTGTCCGAGTCATGCAGCTGAGTCACATTCAGTGAGACTCCACGTGAGAAATGCTCAGCTAGAATATGGCAAGCTGAAGAACAGCAGCTCCTCCATGAAGAAGTGCAGAGATGTGGGCCAAGAACCGGGCCCCAATCCCAGTATCAGTTTCACTGTTCATATAGCATTTGAGCTGAGCTTAGCGTAGGAATTGCTCTAGTTTCTGTTATTATTAGACTGTAAGTTAGACGAGGTGTTGCCACGCTGTTACCTGAAACGGTCTTGAATTTCTGCGATCTAGAACGAAACATCCTCAGTTTTTATGTCGCTGCCTGGTGTTTTACAGGGTGTCAGGTCTGGCTCAGTCTGATTGAACAGTTAATGCACAGAGTAAAGAGGCCGAAAATTGAAGACAAAACAGAAGACGGTGCGGAAAGGTAGGGGAAACTTAAAGCTGTCTGACAGTCGCTTGGTTTGCAATTTCAGCTTGATAAAGTTATTTTTAAAATTCTCAATGAGTTTTAAATGGGTTCGAGGCCAAGATTAACATCATTGTAATAGAAGTATTTGCTAAGGGTGTCAGCTCTACAGATGCTTACAGGAATTAATTAGCTTTGTAGGTATTTGATCATTGACCAAAGTGAAAATATTGACCTGCTGTTGGCTAACTTTCAGGCCAATCCATGCAGTGCTTGTTGAGATGGACATGCTGACTTGTATCTCACCTTAAAAAACATTCCTAATGAAAAACTTTAAAGAGCTCTTTGAGGGTTGTTTTTTGACAGTTTAGACCGTTTCATAAATTTAGAAGCTTAATAGGTCTGTTTTTCGGAAATGAATCATCTTCAACACACATATATTTGTGGACTGAGTGCAGGCTGATGTCACTAACCAGCCTAAATGTCTGTCAACAGCGTGAGAGCGGCACTAGCAGGCATGACCGGAGTGGACGAGCTCTCAGACAGCACAGAGGTGGTGGAGATGGAGGACGTGAGTTCCACCCAGTTCCAGGTGGAGAAGCATACGTGGGATGGCCTGCGGAAGATCATCCACAACAGCCGTAAAAACACCGGTGTGGTTATCAACAAGGCACCGCACGACTTCCAGTTCATGCAGAAAGATGAGAGCAGTCCGCACTCTCACCGCATCTACTACCTTGGTGAGCAGCGGTAACTGAAACCTGACGTCTGACACGTCGCACATGAATATTTGAAAATAAGGCACGCCAAGAATGTCATTTTCTACACACCCTGCTTAAAGAAATAATAAATCTTAGCTCAGAGAGGTGTTTTTAGAGCCCGTGACTTGTTGGCTTGCAGATTCAGTGGCTTCCGTTCAGTCACTTTGAAAGGTAGCACACGTCTGTGAAAAATCTGTGGATGCAGCTGGTGAGTCAGAGCTGCCAGCCTGCACCTGTTTTCAAGCTCATTTGATTTCCACAAAGCTGCACTGGCTTCACTGTGTGATGGAGAAAATGTGGAACAACATTTTGCATTGTGGACATATTTCTGCTTTTTTTTTTTTCCCGGTTGCAGCTGTAGCACACGGGATTACTGTAAAATGGTTGCTTTTTTTTCTTTTGTTGCTCTGTCTCATGCAGAATTGTAGTTTTTAATATCTGGTTGTAGTCAGCTGTGTAACGTGGGCTAAATTTAGTCTATTAGACCTGCACCCATGATGGTTTGGTTGTTGTCTGTTATAAGCAGTCAGGCCTTAATAGTTGTTGCCTGGTCTGAATGCTCGTTTTTTTTTTTAAATTTATTTTATATTTAGACTTTCACTGTGTCTAGAAATGTGTAGTAAAAGATGTTAGATAGATGTTGACTGGCTGTTTTTCTGCGTTGTGCTATATTTATGCTGGATTTACCATCATCCTTTAATTGATGTTTGCTTCCTCTCTGTCTGTCATTTAGCTGAAGTTACGTGTTTTGCTTTAAAGCCTTCCAGAACAGATTTAATAGATTTGTTGTTGAATCTCAAATATAGCTACCCGTGCAAGAAAACAAACAAATCATAATTATTTTTATAACACAAATGTGTTGCCTTTGTCAGACAGCTGAGGTGAAGCTGCCTTTTTGTGCCGTTGTGCACAGAGAGCAGAAAGCAAAAGCAGATAGCAGCCACAAGACGGCTGCACCACACGTACAGCAGCCTGTGTGTTTGCAATCCAGACAGCCATATTCTGGGAAATTATTAGTGGATTATTAAAGAGGTTTTTCTCACGTAGAGACATAAAATGTGGGAATAAACCTTTTAAGAGATGATGTGGTGGCATATGGGTTGCCTATTCAATTCAGTGAGCTAACCTGGCACCTCACGCAATATGTTTTAAAGTCCTCTGTAAGAAGCTTCTGCAAGCCACCAGTGCTGTCAGTTAAACCGAAACACGTCCACAACAAGACAGGCCAGCTTTGCTCGGGCTCATTCATGTGTTTCCTCACAGGAATGCCTTACGCCAGCAGGGAAAATGCATTACTCTACTCTGACATTCCCAAGAAGGTCCGCAAAGATGCCCTGCTGGTTTTGTCATGGAAACCAATGTTGGATCACTTTCAGGTGAGGAAGATTTTTAGTTCTGGTCTTTCTAACCAATCTGACATTTTGACATTTATTTCAGACATCTTTTCCCACCTCCCGAGACCCAAGCTCTTGTGTGTCCTCGGGTTTATTTTACAGCATTGCTTAACAAAGTTTGAAACACGGTCGAGCAGAATGACGTATAAGGTGCAAAAAAGCAGAAAGATAATGTCCCCATAAAAGGATGAAGGATCCCAGGAGGTTAAGCTGGCATATTACCTCATAAGCACATTTAACTCTTAGTCCATCCATTGACTTCCACTTATCCTTTTCAGGGTCGCGGGGGGGCTGGAGCCTATCCCAGCTGACATAGGGCGAGAGGCAGGGTACACCCTGGACAGGTCGCCAGCCTGTCGCAGGGCCAACACAGATAGACAGACAACCATTCACGCTCACATTCATACCAATTTAGTGTAGCCAATTAACCTAACCCCAGTAAGTGCATGTCTTTGGACTGTGGGAGGAAACCCACTCAGACACGGGGAGAACATGCAGACTCCACAAAGTGAGAGAGAGGCCGGGCCAAGGTGGAATCGAACCCAGGCAGCAGTGCTAACCACTGCGCCACCGTGCTAACTCTTAGTATTCGGATGAAATCTTACCGAGTGAATCGGCAGATTTCTTGTGTCCACTTACAGCATTCTCAAACTAAATCAGGTTTGAAATAAGAGGCACAGAAGGTGGACTTCTCACATTAAATCAAATTCCGTGGCGACCAGGTGGATCCTCTGATCGTTCACATCACCAGCGAGTGCAGCCAGGAAGCGGAGTGATTCGCACTGATGTCACAGGGCCAGTTACGACTCAGGGACTGCACTGCCGAATCTACGTTTGACCCAAAAAAAAAAAAAAAAATGCTGACGAGTTAATAACAGAGGTGCGACAACAACCGTGGCCATCATATAATGAATGAGTAAAAAGAATCAAAATCTGAATCCGGTTGTATGTTATTGTCCGCTGACGGGTCATTTCTAGAGGCTGACTAGTCAGAACAAAGCTGGTCAGAATAGTCTCATCTGGACCGACAACCTGCGTAGAGGACCTGTAAAAGATTAATGCGTTTTTTTTTTTAAATTTCTCCTGAATAAAAAATATAGACCTGGAAACGTGTAGGATGTGTTCCCTTCAGGAGCATTTAATTATTTAGGGGTTCATTGTGAACCATTTCTTAAATAATTGCACCTCTCCTTATGGAGCTTAAAACTGCTGTTGTAAATCTTCTCCTAAAGACAAAATAACTAGAACACTCAGGTCACATGAGACCATGTGATTGATGTTAATTGCTATCCAGCTGGTCTGCACTGATTTCGCAAACAGAATCTGCTCCTGCTGAATAGAGAGAAAAGCGTTTATTTTCTGGTCCATGGAGATTCGCTCTGTAATTTAGGAATTTGGTCATGTTTTGTTTGTTTTTCAATGCTGTGAATGAACTGTCTTTGACCTTGACTTTAGTCACGGTCATCATCACGTTGTGTGTTCTCTCGTCACTCCTGACCTCAGGCCAGCCCTCACCACGGATGCTTCTCTCGGGAAGAAGAGCTGCTGCGAGAGAGGAAGCGTTTGGGGGTGTCTGGCATCACCTCCTATGACTACCACCGACCCAGCGGCCTCTTCCTGTTCCAGGCCAACAGCAGTCTGTACTACTGCCGTGATGGTGGGAACAACAGCTTCATTGTGAGTTAAAGGGCAGTTAAGTAAGACTTTCACTGCTGCAGAGCACAAACTGAATATTACAGACTTGATGAGGCTAATAGGCAAGGACTTCTCATTTTTGTGAGTCACTAACCATAAAAAGTTGTACTCTTACTCTCAGCCCATATTTTGAAGTTTCCTCCCATCCATGCAAAATAAAAGCAGGGAAAATAATAAAGCCATGCCAATGCACCATGTAAATTTATCGCTATTACACACATACACACACACAGACGTGGATAAAATTGTCGGTACCCCTCGGTTAATGAAAGAAAAACCCTCAATGGTGACAGAAATAGCTTTAATCTGACAAAAGTAATAATAAATAAAAATTCTATGAAAATGAACAAATGAAAGTCTATTGCTTTTCAAACATGCTTCAACAGAATTATTTAAAAAAAATAAACTCATGAAACAGGTCTGGACCGAAATGATGGTACCCTTAACTTAATATTTTGTTGCACAACCTTTGAGTCAATCAATGTATCTGTCAATGAGACTTCTGCACCTCTCAGCAGGTATTTTGGCCCACTCCTCATGAGCAAACTGCTCCAGTTGTCTCAGGTTTGATATTTTTCATTTTTCTGTCTGAACATAGAGCTGATGTGTCTTGCCAAAAAGTTCCATTTTTGTCTCATCTGTCCATAGGACATTCTCCCAGAAGCTTTGTGGCTTGTAAACATGTAGTTTGGCAAATTCCAGTCTGGCTTTTTTATGTTTTGTTTTCGACAATGGTGTCCTCCTTGGTCGTCTCCCATTAAGTCCACTTTGGCTCAAACATCGACGGATGGTGCGATCTCACACTGATGTTCCTTGAGCTTGAAGTTCACCTTTAATCTCTTTAGAAGTTTTTTTTGGATTTTTTGTTACCATTCGTATTATCCGTCTCTTTGATTTGTCATCAATTTTCCTCCTGCGTCCACGTCCAGGTAGGTTGGCTACAGTCCCATGGATCTTAAATTTCTGAATAATATGTGCAACTGTAGTCACAGGCACATCAAGCTGCTTAGAGATGGTCTTATAACCTTCACCTTTAACACGCTTGTCTATAATTTTCTTTCTAATGTCCTGAGACAACTCTTTCCTTTGCTTCCTCTGGT